>UZAN01040808.1:26919-59867 GCA_900618425.1 Echinostoma caproni | reverse complement strand
AAACAATCTAATGAACCGAATAGGTTGAATTTTCATCAATTCTGGCAAGTCACAATGAATAAAACGTGCGCCATAAATGAATTAACACAAATGACAGAGTTTTCAGGTCAGTAATGATAGCTGCTCAATTTACTTAGATACGGGCAGGATAATGGATGATGCGATTTCGTTATTGGCTGTAACGTGCACAAGCAAACCTTCATTTCGAACGGATGAAACACACATTTGTTGAGACGAATGTGCAACAAATGGCTGATAAATCAAACACAAGCATCAAGTAGTTGCACCCAATGAAATCAACCAAAACAGTCTCGGGAATGCTATTTCAACGGGATAGAAGTTTAAGCGATCTGCAAAGGAGACTAATATCTTCCTCCTGCAGACCGAGAACATATACTATGGAACACTTCAACCTGTGTGAAGGAATGCAGGCTCTCAAAGTATCACAATACATTTGAAGGAACGCTAAGTTTTCAAGTTTGTAGGCTTGGAAGAATAATCTACGAACCGCAATGTTAACCTTTTCAACATGCCTGAACCAAGAAAGGTTGTGACAAACTATCTCCTAAATGTATGACAGAGGTAGCTTTGGGGATGATGCTGTTGTTAACAGCAAGTTACTTCTAGTCACTAAGACGAGTTTGCTTATGAGTGGCTTTTTAGGCCTAAAAAGATGGTCATTTATCGAAACTGAGCGGATCAACTAAAATTTTGGCTTAGATAGTCTTGAACTGGAAACTGCCAGGAGCAGTCGAGGGACAACCAACCACAACGTCATCAGCATACTTGCACGTGATAAAATTGGGAAGAATGGGGAGGTCGTTATTGTACAGTGTAAAAAGCAATAGAGACAAAATAGCGCCTTGAAAAAAAAACAGATTTGATATTTGGCAGGGATACAGATTTACCGCCACAAAATGTGAATTCCGTTCTGTGTGAGAAATAGTTCATTGGAACATTCAACATAGCAGATATTAGGCTACAATGGGAATGCCGTAGTCAAGTTATCTGGAGCATTGGCATAATTAAAAAGTAAACCACAAATGCCTTACCCTTTATCCAAAGAGGATGAAACGGAGTGAACAACGTGAGCGACAGCATGAAAAGTGAAAAGCGGAGGTTTGTAAAACATTTCAATAGGATCATCCGAATAAGAAGCAATCTTTAGCACGCTTTCTATCGTGCTCATGTGCAAGCAATCGGTCGGTGCTTAGTATTATTTGGTCAGCTGTACAGCAATCCGGGATATTTCCAACGGACATGCACAAGCTGAACTCGACGACAGGTAAAGTGAACTGTTTGGCGCATTCTTTTGCAGGACGGGGGATAATGAATCAGGGTCATGTATCTTGTTGGATTTGAGGAACTTTAGCACCTTCATAAAGTTGAGCGGGGAGAAAGAGTGGTTCTCTCCACAAGACCTAAATGAACATCGTATTGAGTTTTGCAAATAAGCATTTGTGAGTTGACGAGTTATCTCTTGAATATCTAGGAAAAATATATCCCCTAGGCCGCAGTTCTGATTCAAGGCAGACTGCTTATCATGAAAGTTCATGTTTCCCATAAGAGTATAAATATACCCGATTTATGCCCAATATTTCCATTTTAATTGAATCTCACGGACTTTTTACAGCGCTGCATCCACCAGCCCTGAAGACCTTATCTTCATCACGGTAGAGCTATTTTAGGCGAGGTGATGAGAATCGGTCGTAATGAATGTATGACGTATCGCCAGGACAATACTGATCATAGCCGAAATTAAGGTAACAAGTAAAATGCTCACAACTGTACGAATGATCAGCACTGGTAAAGACAGCGTAGTAGGTAGAAGAAACCATGTTCCTAAGTCTACCTAAGTTATCTGAGGAGAAATTTCTGATTATTCTGCAGTTAAAACGTGTCATTTTGTGATGAAAATGTTTACCGTAAAGTTCAGTATTTTAAAAATAGAGCAATGGTCTGGATTGCATATAGTAGCCCGGTTTTCACGGAAAAAACCTCCTGGTTGTCAAAAATATTCAAGTTGGACATCGAGTCGGGTACTAAAATTTACAAGATTTGTCATACCTAAGGTTGTTAGGAAAAATATGTCAGAAAGATTAATAACACCAGCCGCAATTCATAGCGCTTGGTCTTAACTTGTTTCACTTTCTGTGAAGAGATAATCAACAAATAAATGACAATCAGAAGCAAGCAAGTCGGGTACCTCGTAAGTGTTAGCTAATGTGATGTGATGAAAGCTAATAAGAGACGACGCTTACAATCATCATAGCACAATTTATCTTGACAGCATTCAGATTAAATAACAGATGAGCATTTCTACACCATTTTCTGTAGACGAAAGGGAACAGCCTGCTACCTCTGGGAAGAAAGTTCACGCATCGGGAGATGCCAAGTTCATCAGTAGTACTTAGATCCAATACGTATGTATATTAAGCATCCTGACTGTACTACCACTCACCTCTTCCATCGCCGCAACAATTTATTGTTGACAGTCCACTCACCACTGCCCAAAAGTTTTCATTTTCTTAGGGCCAAGTGATTAGGTCACTGCAGAAAAGAGGCATCAAACCAAATTTAAGACGTGTACGGTTAGTTTACATGCAAAATGATGTGGGCTTAGAGGTAAATTTCATCGCTTACTGAATCTCTTGAAATCTATTTTAGTTAAACCCAAGCTGCAGACAGCTTGTGCCAACTCTATGGAGTAAAATAAGTTTTCGAAGCTCGAAAAGTGTGTTCCGTTGGTTCAACTATGTTAATCACCTACAACTGATAAACCATTTATTTGAAGAGGTATGACGAATTCGGGATAGACAGTATGTCCTAAGGCTTACCAAAACAAGACAGCGTTATTCAGTACTTATGAATATCACCCGATTGACTTTTTCCAAATTTGATAAATCCTGGAGTTGACAACTGAAATCCGTTCTAGTCACATTTGCATATCACCTCAGAAAGAAAGGTCATCCGGACAATCGGTTGTATATTTAGCCCATCGAACCCAAAGTATGACTTCAAAACTGCCACAGAATATTTTCTTTAACCCCAGAGATCCGAAGAATTTGAACATACTGGAACATAGGAGTAGTCAGAAGGGTAGAGAATACTTTTTTACGGTGTCTTCAAGACTTTATGAAATGAACTCTGGATTCAACACAGTAGGTATGAAAATGAACATAGAATGCTATACTGGGAGTAAACATATCATTGTTGTATATTAGGAAGAAAATCAGCTTTGCCACACAATAAATATTTTTACCAAGGTTGGAGGGAGACTGCAGGAAAAACATTAAATTGACGTTACCCGTGAATTGATTGCCCATCTCCAGTGTGGCCTGTTGACAGGCCTTCCTAAAGTAATCCATGAATTGCACTGCAGAGACTTTTAGGAACAACCTGTTGAACAAACTAGAGAAAGCGAATAGACTAGCTTTAGATCATCCACCTTTATATATGAGTAATCCTTGATACTTTAAAACAGTGTCGTCGAAAACCTCAACCCACAATCAATACCAAGATAAATCACTCAGAGCACTGATGCGATTATTTTGGTGTAATTGTTTTTTTTTGGGGGGGTGACACTTTTGATTCGTTTAAACAGAGAATAACATTATTCTCTGAAATTAAACTTTGAAAGGAAAATATAAAATGTTGTGGAACAAACCATCATTATTAGATCGCTATCGTAAATCACTGCTCACTTTCAGCATTAGTACTTCAGCTTCCACATTCTAACCGACAGAAACGGATGTCTGACTTTGACAACGCACTGGTACGTAAAATAGCTTATATGCATCTGACTACAGACAGATCAAACTTTCAACCTCGACAACAATGTGGAGGATGTTTTCTGGGTGCTAAAGTGCATACGAGGTACCTTCGACCAGTCTGTAATTTGCTATGCTTTTCCAAAGTCCCATTTGTGATTTAATAAAAAGGATTCACGATTTTCAGATAAGCTAGACGGGAAACGTATTGCAACAAATACCATTTGATGGATCGAAAAATAATAATCGTAAACAGTCAATTCTTATCAAAATCATTCCGGTCCATTCAACATTAAGTTTGTTAGAAAAAAACAGCATTAAAGCTGGAAAGAGGATTTTTCATTGTTCATTTTAGGTTCTGCAGGAGTAGGACTTTACTTCTCGCATAATTCGATTTTTCACTTTGTGGTCAAATTGCTTGGTTTCAGAAAAAGAAGAGTTCAATTTTCCTATTATAATGCATATATTCTTTGATCTGATCACTAGAAGTGCTTTGGTTTATATTAAATGCAAATTTTAATGACTTCAACTATGAGCATCATGCGAAAACAAGTGGGTCGCCAAAAGGCCTGCTCTGTGGGAACCGTTTGAACACCACAAGCTGACCTTGACCCCATTTTTATTCTCCGGACAAGCTTGAATCGCGATGGCGATATCAAAATTTGACCCTAATCTGTCCAACCGTGACTGACAGTTTGATGCCCAGGACCTGGTTGTCAAACTGACGTGACTAGAGGGCGACGCATAATTCAATGGACAGAACAAATATGAATGATAACTGTGGTATTTTATCCGGTGTAAATAGACTATCAAGCTCGGTATTCAACGAGGGTGACCAATAAATCTGTTATGTTCGTTGTCTAGTCCGTTTCAGCGAGCCGCATACATTGTTGATATTTTATGTGCGGCTGGTCTGCAGCTGAGAATTGGGGATACCACGGGGTGGTCGAGGGGAAACATGTACCACGAACAATCGTACTCATCAAGATTCGCTCCGTCGCATGCTCCATGGATGGACATTGCCGAACATTTTGGTCGAGTGAATAAATCGGCCATAGAAATCTTGCAAGACTCTCCGCTGGTATGCAGGACGCAGTTATAGTGGGTGAGGAATCAGTTTATTACTATTCAAATAAAACCTTATTTAACAAGGAAGTGATTCGTAGTTTGTGATCTGCGGGACAGAGAGTTGTTATGTTCACTGGGAACGTGAGAAGTTAATTAACACGAAGGAGAAGGTGGAAAGTTTCATTCTGCGAGTTGTTGACCGCATAATGTAAAACTGACTACTCTTGTGATCTTGAACCGCAAGTCTGCCGGTATGCTATCAATGAAGAAAATAAGGTTATATCTTGACAAAATGAAAATGTAATTTTGATTATTTAGGTCACAAAATCAGCTCAAGATCATGACCTATGTTGGTTGTTAGGACGTGTGGTCGAATGCAAAGATACTGTCACGTCAAAATCAGTTGAATGGAAATCGGATCAATAAAACACATACTCTTTCAGAAATCGTGCAANCGTGCAAAGATATACAATTCAAGGGATTGGTATCGCTGACTTTAAAACATATGCTTCGGTTTACTCAAGTGGTGTAATGTAGAAATGTCCAAAACGTCTGAAAGAAGCAACATTCCATCTTTACTACTAAGTTGACGCCAGATTGTTGCAACATTTTGAAAAAAATTGAAAAACTTCATAAATTGTGTCGTATCTAAAGTGCTTCAAGTTAACTTTGACGGCTAAAATTACGAATAACATTTATCCACATCGGGGCCGTGTTCTATACCTAAGTCTTAAAAAGGCTGGTAAAATCACTGTATTAGAGAAGTATAACAGTTCACAGGAAATCTCCAAGTCACGTAGCCTCGAATGCCGTTTATAGCGTGAAGGAGAAGAAAGTCGGTGTGTTGATAGGACGGAAAGGTTAAACTTTAACAAATTGTTTGCAAAAGTTCCATCTCCATGACCTCAACTTTGTTGACTAGCCAAATAGATCTGGAAGTAGAGTTTGGAAACCTTTTCTCTCAACTGCCATACTAACCAAATATATCATCACAATTTGTAGCTCAGTTGAAATCCACATAGGCCATTGCCATCTTGTTTTCCCAAAGCACAAAAAAGAAGGGGACGATCACGTGCATTTTAAATATGTGTGATCCTCTGTGTTGTGGGAAAAAAAATCTTTTTGCTTGATATAATATGGAGTTACTGTCGATGCGGATGTTGGTGCTGATGTGTTCTTCAAACTGGAAGTGTTGTTTGCAGACATTGCGTAGCCAGGCTAGGCTTTCCCGAAGTTGTACTGCTGATGTTGCCTATCTTGGTTACCAAAAATCTGCAAACGACATTTTCATTCCAGGAACACATCAACACCAAAAATGGCTCACGTTCACTGTGGATCCATTGAGCATGATCCTTAGAACCCACTCAATACCGGATTCATTTTCTTAATAGAAGTTCCTCTTCCTTCTGTGATCGTCAGCTCAGCTTTGTACGAATTTTCTTAGTTCACAAACCATTACATATTTATAGAAACAAATCAAATGAAACAGTTGAACCGTTTCTGGACACAAAATGTCAGATTAAAGTATGATCATCGAAGCAGTGGCCAAAAGAATAGAGCAACAAAACGATTTCTTCACCATGTCCTCTGTAGGTGAATTTATTTATGTTCAAGCAAGAGAATATCACTTTGAACTTCACAGTTAAGCAGTGCAACCACCACAGACATTATTCTTTGTTTTTATTTTGACCAACCATGCTTTGGGCATCATCTACACACAAAACTTAGTTAATCTAGTCATAAAGCCACACGGAAATCACTGGACTTGAATTTAGCTCTCCTTAGAGCTCATCAGTGGTACAAATTTAATGCTCCAGTAGGGCTCAGAAACAATCACATGGAAGGTCTGTGTGTTACCAATATGCCAATCAGTTCACTCAAACAAGATATCTAGTTCTATATTGGGCAAATAGAGCATCGAAAGTATGTAATAATGAAAAAAAACAGGATTCATCTTTCATGATTGGTGCTTTTCTAAGAAATGGGTTTCCGGAATGTTTTTGGGGTAGTGTTTTAAAGCATCATCGACCAAGAGAGAAATCTGGTGTATTTCTCTGGAAAACTCAAAAAGATATTATCACGGAGATACCTAACGGAAAACTAAAAACCGCAGTGAAGAGTAAATTCCATGAGGCAGAATAACGTGTCATGTTTACGTCCTGATCTATCCTACGTTTGCAACTAAAAGAAAAGGAACATGCATTTATGGTCTCATTTTGAGTATAGTCAGTTTGGCTTTCGTACGGAACTCCATGCGTTTGCCGCACGAGTAGGGACTCATTTGTCAAAGTTCGGGAACTATAATCGGTTTTGATGACACAATTACAATTACCATTTTCCAGCACGCCGAATCTAATTACACAGTGAATGTGAATGAAGCATTTGTTCTCCTCATCCCGTTTGCGGTCGCTGACTTGAAGGCACCGAAGTGATTGGGCTTATTTTATATATCCTCTCCCAAAGATAATTTGTGAAATCAGTCAGCCTCTTATAGCCCTTCACTGATCGCCAAACACTCCCCTATCCCATCTGATTAAAGCAACTCAGAATAGGCTTTTCAATACACCTTAGTGAACTTAGTAAAATGATGAATGAAACGGACGAACATAATTGTCACGAGGACTCAGTATGCTGTTTCCGGTACTGGCAGCCTAAACTCTGAACCGTGGTGTGGTGAAATACGCAATAAAAGAAACGATTCATTGATTCTGACTGCAAGAGTGCCCACAACAAAACTATTCTGTGCGTTCAAAAGCGCACTAGTTTGACTCAGTCTATCGTGGCTTCAATAAGAAAAATGCGTAAAAACACGCTCTCATACAGCATCCTGTCCGATACAAATCAGCTGAATTTCATATTTGTCCTTTTTCCGACAGAAGAATGCAAACGAAAGCAAGCACAACTCGTACTTGTGATACTTTCTGCTAAACTTTCTCACAGGATCAAAGTGTCTGACTTTCTGATGTGCTTCGAATGCGCCAAAAATACAATGTGTAATCATGTAGTTATCCCTGTTGTGCACTGAGTCGATTGATTGCATGGAAAGACGTCGAAATGAACCAGATCGTGAGCAATCTTCCGCCTGCTGGAATACTGGTATGTGATACACTCGATCGGTAGCAGTTCGATTGGTTCACAACTGCAATAGTCAAAAATCGTAGGCAACGTGGATTGGACCATGCAACCCCCCCCCCCGTAATTGTTGAGTTATCGGTCATCTCTCCAAGCAAATGTACGGTTTCGTGCTAGATGCTTCACAAATCCTTTCCTCTGAGCTCTTTCCCTCAAACAATGCATAATAGCATTTGGTGGCCATATCCGACAGCGACACGCGTCTCATAACCAGTAAAGTGAATCGATGTCACGACAGAAGCTCAAACACACGCTCACGAATCTATAAAATGGCGTTTTTCTTCTGTGATTAGTTTCCAAATCAGAGAACGTAGTTACATCACTTGTGATCTAATTGTCAGTATATGGTAGTCAAAAGCAAACTTTGATACCCTAAATCATCTCTAAGCGCCAAGCATGAATTGAACAATCCATCATATAAAATTAAAATATAATTGCGGCACTAGAGGTCTCGCGCTTCATTAGATCCTAGAGTTTTATCATACAATGGGCCATCTCAGTTCCTGTTTTTGACTATCAATTCCGTTCTTTCAACATTGTCCTTGGCTTTCATGTGGATCTGTGCTCGATGTCGGATTTTCTTCCCATTCAAAAGTGATCTACCAATTATTCTAAGGTCTAAAACAATACTTTTGCAGATTGTGCCAAAATGTGGGGGCTCACTAGTATTTCAGGAAACATTTAGCTCATTACAGGCGGATTGAAAACAACAGTGCTATCAATGTATCTAAATATAAAGCTCCAACCCTTAGCCACAGGAGTGGATTCTATTATTTTTTAGGAAGACAGCAACGGTCATAGGTTTCAAGCGAGAAGGACTTAGGCATGACTGTTCAAGACTTATTCTGTTCGATTAATTGCTCCCGGGATTCGTTTCCAGGTGGGAAGAATGTAGATTTGCCTAAGAGCATCTTTAGTCGGTTTAAATAGACACTGGACCCACTTTGGATACCAGCATACATTCACACAAAGCATGCTATGGCTAGGAAGAAATGCATCCAAAAGATAGCCAAGATAGCCAATTGATATCATACTGTAACCAGTTTAGAGGGAGTACAATCGTTAGGATTAGATTGCACTCAGTATCACTGAATGAAAGAAGACTTGATGCTGATGTATTAAATACCATAGAAGAAAAACTATCTACATCGTCTGCTGCTCACAATAGCCACACACTTCAGGGGACATCTACAAAGGTTGACTGCACTCCCGGGGTCATTATTCCGCCGTCCCAGTGTACATCACCAGGAGTACTCTTCTATGTTATGCACAGTTTGGTAAATCTTTCAATCACAGACTTAATGGAACGACGACTTGCCTCACATTTTAAAACAAGTGAAACCACAAAACAGTGGTACAAGTCTGCATGTGGTGATATCATGATACCCAAAACAGCATTGATACTCCTCGTGTCTCACCATGGACTGATCAAACTGTAAATGCATTTTATTGGACAAGAGATGCATCAACTTATAAGGAATTCTCATACGAAAACTTTATCATTGAGAGTGCCATGGTCCCCATAAAAAGTATCATTTTGTAAATGTTTAGACCAGAATTTAGATAACATACAGTCACGAAATGAGGAAACACCTTTTTTGTCTGCAGCTAACTTCTATCTCAATAACCCTATTGTGGTATCATCCGTATTTCAATGGCCAGTAGGACCATAATCGAAAAAACCTTCTTTGTGGGTTTATTTTTCACTACGGTATGCATTATCATCAACAAGAACCAGAATAAAAAACTCAGGCGGTCGTTTGAATTCACATGACTGTAGTAAAGCGCCACCGCAAACATCTGCATTGTGATGACCAAAAAAACAAATGTGGTACGGGAACAGGTGGTTTCTTTGAACAACCAATGTGGAACAAGGGAAATAGGTAGAAAATACCTGTGGCCTCAGATAGAGACCATTTTCCATAGGGTTTTACCGGAGAAACTGTGAAATTTATGTCGCGATGCCGACTTGGTGTGAAATAATCACTCGTTTGTGGTGGGTGTAAATGCGTGCGTGTACAATCATACCGCGCAAAACTGGTATTTAAATGACTGATTCGTAACCAGCATCCTCATCCAGTTTCCCACGAAATTACGACCAGCATTTCCGAAGACAAATGATTTTGTGTATTTTGTCCCCATGGTTCTTGCAATCACATAAACCTCGTCAAAACCAAAAAATCCAATTCAGATGGGAAAAGCTTCATTCTCCGACAAATATCCTTATCAGCGAATTTCCCGAAATCATTCATGTCTAAATCCAATCTTCTAGCTTATAATAAATCTCTTCGTGTTTCCGGGCAACAACTGGTTCTTATTCTATTCGGACTGTTGGCGAACGTGATCCAGTTGAGATACGGATCTTCTCAAATGCTCACGTACACATGAAAGGAGTAATTCTGTATGGTCTGTTAAAAAATCGATCGAAGAAAAACGAAGGCGCTTTTGTGGAGATTAAATTATAGTTGCCGATTTTTTATTCTTTTATGATTTGTCTGTATTGTTACTAATGTGCAACCCATCGAATAAAAAAGCGACAAACGGATATACAATATCGATTAAAAGTAAAACTGAACACTATTTGCCATTTTAAAAAAGCTTTTTGTTATGTACAGATCCAGCTTGAAATAAACTAAGAGAGATTTCTTTTTAACTTTCTCGTAAACAGTTCCCTTGTTGTGGTTTATTTTATTCCTCACTTGAAATTTGGCCCCTCACGGTCTCTATCCCAATTTCTGATTAGTTGTATTGCTGTATCTGTTTGTCCGACACCTGCTCATCTACTTTTAACGGAACTCGACCCAGGTTATCCAATTAAGGTGCCATGTGAGTATGTAAATAACCGGAATGACTGAATTCAAAATTAATTCTTGCATGGGTTTTGTCTTGCCATATAAACCACGCATTTTGAGTTTACCGCATTATGAACATTTTTCGGGAAAATTCGATCGTCACACATAGGTTTGTTTGTTTGTAGGACTGCTGATCAGCAGCGATGTACACTTCTTTCGTCTTTTTCGGTACGCGTCATCAATGAGTGCGCTTTCTATTCCTATCGGAAATTGAACCACAAAAGCAAAATACAACATTTCTTTCAAAATCGGTTCTCGCTGAGATTCGAAAAGCAGAAAACCCAGTATTACAACAACACTAAAAGCGATCTTTGATGTAATGTTTTTTGTGAGAACAAGTAAAAACTAACCTAGTTAAGCGTGTTTCCACTGACCGATTAGATCCCACGGAGAAGAATTCTAACTTTCATAGTATATAATAACAGGACATATTCTGTGTATTGCTAATTGATTAGGGACAATCCAAAGAGTTAATTTCGTTGATTTCAGTTAATCTAATTCGAAATCGTGAGAAATTGAATGGTGTCAGTTTAGCTTACACGTGTGCCTATAAGCATGAGAAAACAGTTTACGGTCAACATTTTTCGTACAAAATGATATCAGACTACACTTCAATTAACGTTCTCATCATTTGATATCCTTAGCTTTGTGTAAAGTGTCAGTATTGATAGTGCTCCAACTAACTGACATGATTCACTCACTCTTCAGGTAACGTGTCAAGGTCGACACAACGCTGGTAGTAGAAGATAGTCTGATAAGATAGATGGATAGATAAATAAATAGATGGCGAAATTATGTTCCCCCACCACCACAACCTCACTGTTTGCATTCATGAAAATTACTTCATGTTTTCGATACAGAGAGAGCGTTTATGCTGGGCTACCGAAAAGAGCTTCTGGTCAACTGACAACATTGTGCACTTGATTTGTTCTTGGATCAACCATATCGATAGGTTGTCATAACTCATTCAGACTGTCTTCGAGGGCCCACCCGGAACACATACTACACAGTCATGTGAAACAAAACCTGCACAACTATCACATTGTGCTTTACGTTGTCGTTATACTATTGACGACATGGCCAAAGATGGCCTCAAGTAAAAGGATAATGCTTATTTAAACCATTCGAAGTGACGCACTAAAATATTCTATCAATATTTCAACGAGAAAACGTCCGTATTTTATTTCTGAATATGGAGGTGTTCTGACGAACAGAGGAGTGGCGGATCAATTACAGCAACCCTATCAAAGAACTATGCATCCAATGGTTCATAACATTGCCCATTAAAAGTCATCAAAAGGGCAGAACGTCGGTGTCCTCTGAATAAGATTTTACGGTGCACAGGTATGCATTTGAGACGCTCTGGTGAATCGGCATTTGAGGTTGGAGAAACGCTTTTGGTCTTCTGGGTATTAAAAGTTAAAATTCCGGTGGCAAATGACAAGGACTACCGGAACATCTCGAGTAGAACATGTGGGAGTGAGCCTGCTATCTCAACTCACAAGTGACCGTATAGGCTACGCGACTGCCAACTGCTTGACATTATTCGTGTATTACAGATGGACTTGAAGTTGTTTTCATAAACTCTTGTTATAACGCTGTGAATCCCTATTCATCTGTATTAGCGCAATGAAGAAACGAACAAGCTTTTGGATACCCAATGACATCCTGCTTCACGGCATGAAAATATATGGTGCTCTGCAGACCGAATATATATGCTTTATCCCGAGATCCGTTGTTCAGCAATGCGGATGGTTGTACACAAATCACATTTAGATTCTAAAAAGAAGAGTTTTAGAATTAAAACCACGTCACTTTCGAAAAATAAGGTGGATCAGGACCATATATAGATAGCGAATGAAGTGAAATTTACGGAAGAAAAGAAATTCGAAATCGCACTGGCTTCTAAATTTCTTGCCCCGATTTTCGTATTAACTTGGTGGTGATTGTATGTGTGTTTTACTTGAAGCTGCTCATATTTTGAACAGTTTCATAGATGTTTAAATGCGGTGTATACAAACAGAAATAATGGTTCGTTACTCCGACTGGAAAACTTTCAACTTAGAGTTAGAGATGAATACTGTCTTTTGCTAGCGTATCATAATCATACCAGCATAAGGTTCTTAAAGGACAGTTCTCGCTGGAGAGAAAAGCCATTAAATTGTTGCTGTTCCTAAATAATTTGATTGAACAACCTAAGAACTATCTTCTAAGAGGATTAGAATGTTGCAACAGCGTGATTCGCTTCGACTTAATCAAACCTATCCAACATGTACTAAGAAGTGCACAATAGGATTCAATTTGCTATAACTTAATGTTACAGTTATATCAAAGCCAACGAAGGTAGACGATGAATCAGGGACGTCGTAACCCGTAAAAACAGAAACTCTCAAAATACACAATTCATCAAACACTTGGTTATAGATCAACTTTTGTGGGGGTTACGTTTACCAAGAAATTAGTAATCAAATAGAGGTAAGCAGTCAGTGATTGTGATATGAGACAATTTGGAATTTCCAGGATGTGCCATTCATCAGACCAAGTAATGTTGATAACCTAAGGCAATGATTGGTGATGTCGATGTTTATCGTTCCATGTTGGGTGCGACGACTAGTCATCTCGAGACTGATGCGTGTACAGTTGATACGTGTTTGAACAGCTCACGCCGCATCACCTGCACTACACCGACAGCACTGATTTACGGAAATTTTTATCGCCTATTCCACAAACACCGAAGTATGAAATCCACCAGTTGATATGGGGCTTGTTGGCTTTGGCAGATGTGACCTAAATTCCATTTGAATCGCTGAAATAAGCTGTAATCATTGGTTAATTGTTTAAATTGTGTATTTTTATATCAGGCAATTGCAAGAAAAAAATCGCAGCGCTGTTGGTTGAAAATATCGCTAGCAATACACATTGTAGATATGCTACAAGCTTTCGAAATTGAATTCCATCGAGGCTACTGACATTTCAACAATTCAAACATTTACCTCCATGCTACCTGCCAGAAAACGGAATTTTAACAACACTACCTCTATCTGTTCTCTTGTGTTCTGGAATTTTCTGATTCACTTTAAATTTAATAAATTTTGTTTTATTTACATTTATTTACTTATATTTATCCATCTGATGAGTACATAATAACCACCAAAAATATTGTTCATAATGAGTGCTGGGATTAAGTCTAATCGTGAGGCGTAAAAGAGGTTTTCAAAGTGCAGAAAATTTGCTATATCAGTTACCAGATAACGGCAACTAACTGAATACTGGTTACACAACTGAAAGGAGAAAGCGTATGCCTTTATCAGGAATTTCTCCTACACCTACACCTGTTTGCTCCCCATCACGTGATTGCATCAAACACTAGAGAGGTTACTAAGCGCGTTCTTTAAGACCTCCAAAAGGGTTTGTGACATTTTCGGTGACCTTTCCCGAGGCCTTTTTCATCAACCGGCCGTATTTTCACCGTGTCGATTTGTGCACAATACCCATCGGACTGGTGGCATTGTACACAAGAATTCTTATTCTAATTGTAATTCGATGGACCATGATTGGACGAGGCGCGGATTCGATGAAAGAAAAATTCTCGTGACTTGGCGTCAAGAAGTACCAACCAGTACCGGGTGCGCTTGCGATTAATATTAAATGATCAAGTTTATGATCAAGTATGGGTCAAATTGACGACAAGACAACCTGATCACCTATTTTTCCCTCTTTAAGGTTGCAAAAACAAACTAACCACGTGTTCTTCCCACCGGTGAATGCTTTAATGTAAGTCCTGAAACACAAACAGAAACAGGGCTCAATCAAGTTGGTGATAAATTTATAGCCGGGAATAAGTTTTGAATGATCCTAATAAATTAATCAAAGTTCGTTGAAAAAATAGCATCCCGATCAGGCACTAACGCTTTGCATGTGGGTTCAAAGTGACTTCATCAGCTACTGAATTAGGCTGTTTATTCGCTCCGATTCACATGGAAAGCTTGTTAGGAGAGCAGCAGAATGCTTTTGCTGGCCACACTGGCAAAAAATACTCAAATGATTTTGAAACAGATGACCATAACGGTGGTCGCAGTAGCAGTTTTACTTGCACAAAGAATAATGCGGAACGTATTCGTTGTTTCGAATAGCCCCAAACACCTCAATTGAAAATACTAACCAGAATCAAGATTACGACTTATCTCCATTCATATATACAGTCTAATACAATCTATACAGTCTAATCATTACTAGAATTTCAACGTCGTATGATAGAGGTCAAGGAACACTTTGCACTCCTTCAAAACACAGTCGTAGGCCTTGGTCATACAGAATCAGTTCAAAAGCCTATTGGGAAATTCGTTAAATAGGGTTGAAATAAACAGTCACTCTTCAGTGAGAGAAATTCAAAATATCCACCTTCTGAAAGATGAATAAGTAAAGGATAAAACGAGTGGTTTACCGACCACACAACACCCAATCAATGTGTTTATTTGGCACTTTCTTTCAGCATCTTCCAGTGTGATTCCGCAAATACCAAACGAGTTCAGTTCATATTCTATGAAGTATTGTATCATTTTTCAAATGGAAGAAGCACGATTTAAGTATGCTACAGCTGAACGCATCGCTGCTAACGTGTACTACCGTGCCTTGTTTAAAACCCTCAAGTCTGTGTCTAACACAATCCACCAATGGTCAACCTTTCGGGAAGGTTAAAATCCCATTCCAAAGATGAAAAGCAAACTCGCCTGCAAGTTTGTAGTGAAAGGTATACCACGTACCTTTATTCCTTTAGTACGGTTTGATTTACCAATACAGCCTGGAGCTCTTGGGGAATGCATGGGCTAATCAACTAAGTAGTCAATAAAAGCAGACGGTTCAGGTGAAATAATTCATCTCATTGTCTAAAAGCTTTCCGAAGAATGAAGCACATGGACACTAGATTCACCGACTGGTTTGCAAGAGACGAACATGACAGAATGAGTAACCGTTGTCCGTAAAACACGAAAAGAATGGTCCTTGAGAAAGATTATTCTAGCGACACTTTGAATGTAACGATTTCTCGCCATATCATTAAGTTTCACTCATATACCCAGTTCCAAGGAAATAGTTCAAGTGAACAGAAACAAAAAAAGAATTATATTCACTTTCAGTGTTCTTCCTGATTTGCAGTCAAAATTAAGTAACACGATCACCATGACAACGATAGCCAGCAGACAGACGACACGTCAATTAAAGTAACCCGTACTAATTCACCCCACAAAAAGCATCCCTTTTGCCCTGTGGAGTATGCCACTTGTCTCGACTCTTCAAGAAGGGTCGCAGCTGAGGCCGGCTTTAAGCAATGTTTAGTGGACAAGGGTTGGCTCATAGATATCGCCTCAGTGGACCGAACGTCCGACAGATTAAAAGGTGTTTCGCTATAGATAGGCATCACAGTTTATCCTGAACACCTATAACATTATTTGTACCTTCAGTATTTTCAGTTCAAACATCACTAAATCATTGATATAGTTGGAATGCATTTTCCGGCTTAGTTGGTGAAATGAACCTAGAACGGTCATGTTCACAAGTTTAAATCAGTTGCTCCTCCCCATTTTTCAATAAACGATAAGCGCAAAAGGCAACTGCGATGACGCTTCTGTTTAATCCAGGTTCATTAGACAGTTTATCTACAAATACACAGAAGGCACTCCGCTCATTTCTCGAGTGAAACAGGGAGCAAAACTAATGTGAGATGACTAAAATGAACTAATGCACACAGAGATACTAGTGCTCAGTGGTTTTTTGACCCCCATATGAGGAGTTTTATCAAGATCGCATGATTGCCAAAATGGTAAAATTTTCGAAGCAGAAGTGAATATGGTCAGTTAAATGCGTACGTGAAATTCCCGATAACACAGAGTAGGTGTTGAAACACAATTGTGGACTTGATACTCCACTAATAATTATCCAGTTTGCAAGCAACATAATGCACTTGATTTATCGGATGTAACTCCTTAAGGTTCATGCATTTGTCTTTGCCTCTGTTAGACTGCAACCGAAACGGAAATTCCTTGCTTGTTCCGTCTTGAATTTAATCTAAATGGTTAAGATGCTTATAAATTTTATTATTTACACAGGAATCCGCTTGAACATTGGGTCCACACTAGTTTCAACTTTATTTTATTTGTACTGATCTTGACTAACATAATTTGCCGTTGTTATTGGTCAGCTTGCTGTTCTGACGCTAACTAAATCAAGGTTAACTCTCTTGTGGCATCAAAGCAATTTAGGTGGCCTGCATGCATCCAAATCCGGTATATTTTAACTCGAGCAACAACATAGCACCAGGTTGTACACTATAAAACAGAAAGTGGAGGCAGCCCCGGGTGGGGTGTGAACCAATATTGGCTCAAATGAGACTGATGATCTTATAAGGAAACGCATCGTGAACTGGATTGAACAACGTATGCTATACCTGATAGGTTTAGCTGAACGGAGTCCTCGAGGATGGGGACTACGGTAGTCGCTGAGAAATTTGTAGATTTTGAAATTTTTCCCTCAAAAGAAGGAATTATTTGGTAGAATATTATCTTATTTTCCCATTTGGTTATTATTCAGATTCCTAAAACGGGTGATCATAGTGCACAGTGAAGAAATATGCGGACACGGGGAAATGCATTTGTCGTGGAGCATGAAAAACACAAGCTTCAAATCCAACCTGACAAAAGGTCATATTAGGCAACTGACTTAACGGGACTTAGTTCACAGTGAACAAATGATGTAAACCAACAGCTTTTTATTTTTTCGAGGATGAGTAATCACCTGCAAACAGTTTGTACATTTTCTCCAAGAATAACGCTCCCAGAATACACACTGCGTTCAACGGGGGAACCTGTCATTCGCAAGGAAAACGTTTCAAGCTGGAAATGTTTGGTTGCAGTTACTACATATCACTGGAAAAAGTGAGAGATGATAGTTAGGTTGGATTATACCCATTCTAACGGGTATTGGACAGTTCATTATTTCCTAAACAACCGAACGGTTATAAATTTGGACTTACTAGAGTACCGTTTACTGGCAATGACATCACCTTTTGTTAGAAAAACAAGATGAAACCTTCACGTCAATATAGGTCTAGAGTTGAAAACTGACTTTCGAAAACTCGGTTATAAAGAGTGTTGATGATCCGCAAAATTGATATAAATCCTAGTTCTTCTAAGGATTGCACGATTCCATTAGGTCAATCGTTTTCCTACCCACCTACCCGTCCTCTTCAATTTTCTGTGAAATATCATGACACTTTTGATGTAACCTGTGAAGAATATCACTGGTGAATCGTAACAGATGATCATGTGTATCATTACCGAGTGAGGAACCCAGTTTCGGCAACATTTTAGCACACTTTTCGTATTCATCTCGGGACCCCTAATTGACGGAACTGAATAAGGGCAGACGGCTATGCCTTCCTGACAGTCCGTACAAGCCAGAGTGCAAATAAGCTCCCAGTTCTGTCGTGCGCATCTAGTCTCAGTCGAAGAGTGGCTTCTACNCCGCACGTCAGCCTCATCTTTAGAAGAACATGTTGACCTAGCCGCAGAAGTAAAAGTGAACGGCTGTGATATTTTTTTCTGTTCTGAATTTTAGTTGCATGACCTGGTCGGATTTACCGGCCAGCCGGACTCAATTCAAGTTACAGCTTCAGAGCGATCGAGGAAGGCTTTGGTCGTTCGTTCCGCACCGATCAGTTTTCAAATAGGTCAAACTCACTCAGCAGTTTCTCAGTTAGCAGTCACCGCACACTGGCCGGGAATTAAACCTAATGCATAGTCATCAAATATATGAAGTCCGCAATTGGTTCGTTACTCCAAAACGGTATTCACCATAATTCCGAATAACAAAGTACTTCTCGGAACTGTTCAAACACAGTGCACGCGTAACTCTTGTACGCGTGTCCCCCTGTATTGAAGCCATTATCAACGGAACGTTGGCAAGGAATTATCCGAGAGAGTCAAGCGAAATACGAGAAGAAAAATAATTGTTGTCACTCGTTTTCTAACGAAGTTATTTGACTTCGAAGATACTGATCCATATCAGTTGAGTCTCATACTGTACGTCTGACAGGAGATCAAAGGTTCCTCACTTTGGGCTTTCTTCTTTTTCTTGCATCAGCAGAGAATTTTGGCTTCACAGATGCATTTTTGGCATGGTACAAGATACCATCGGCAACAAATTATTTGAAAAGTTTGGTAAACTCTAGTAAATATTACCCTCAATACGACCGTTAGTATTTATGCTCATTTCTGAAATCGCAATCGTAAGTAGTCAAGCAGAAGGCATTGAAAACTTATGCTCCATCATATTTCACACTCATGTTAGGCTCATTTGGATAAGCCATCCCTGAGCACGGATGGCTAAAACGAGGACGTGCATAAGACAGACGAGCAATCGATAGATCTTAGCCACATTGTTTTTGTTTAATTACCTTCTACGCAGGGGGAAAGGACTTGATGAACTTTACAACAAACCAGAGGATTCCGAGTCGTGTTAACAGTACCGTTGGATCATTTTATTCCAGGTTTTTTTCTCCATGTTTTGTACAGCCAAGTACAACCTGCAGGTTGAGTTTGGTTGTTCTAGGCAGACTAAGGTCCGGCAGTTCCGCTCATTCGCCTCATCCATCAATTCCCTGTAGAGTAAAGTAAAGCGATCGCCTTCTTTGGGCAGAACGAGATTCGGTTAGTGTCGTACGGCTCTCACATACCCATGTGATTCTATAGAACTAGCGTTTGCCAATCAAAAACTAACCATCTCTTCAGAGATTAATCTGAGAAATACTACTAACGTCAGATGTTTAAAACAAAACCATTTTAGAATGGTTTCCTTAAGCTATCTACTATGTACATAAGTGTTCATTAAAAATATTAACAATTCTTTTCTTCAGTTCGGATAAATCCTGTCTGAATATGCAAATCACCAAAAATCTTGATGGTATTTCCAGGCCATCGTCTTCTTTCAAAAGAATTGAACGAAATTCTTTCCCATCTGGTATACGAAGAATGATGACAGTGGGGTTTTTTACATCTTGGGGTTTGAGGAAGAACGCCGTTGGCAGGTGTGTACCACTAGTTACTCTTCGCATTGTAAGTTGTACAGACTAATATGCTGCATTCAGCAGCTAAAGCCGGAAAATGAATGATTCCTCCCCACAGTGTTTCTGCTCAATTAAATTTGTCATGGAAAGCGAATTCAGTTAGACTCTTAATAAAGAGTGCATTGTGACAGAAGGAAACCGGATGACTTCAGGAATGGTTAGCAAACTGTATTTGCTTCTTTTATGCAGCCGTTTAAGTGGTTTCATCATTACGGGATTTGACTGTACCTTGATATCGTGAGGTTAGATAGCGTGATATTTGTTTGCCGAGCAAGTCGAGCCCAGTTCTGGTTGAACTAGACAATGAAGCTCGCTCGGTAAGCTGGTACAGATTTTCAGGAAGAAATATGAACTCCACTGATCGTTGTGAGATGGAAAGATTTAGTTAGACCTGTCATTTAGAGCGATCATTACGCAGAAACAGTTCATATGGGATGAACGAAACGGATTTTTCTTTAATGGTGCAGTTATTACCGAAGGGTAGAAAAAACACTCTTCCGGAAGCGCTGTTTTGAATGCGACCAATTTGTTTTTCAGGTTGTGATGTTCCGGCAGGCCATCAACACCTAAGCAGAGAACAATGTGTGACCTCTACCAACACACACTTGATCGGTTTTTCGTCTGTGAGATATCTATTTCACCCCGCCTACATAAATGCTCCAGGTCTACTTTCTTCTATTTGTTCCGATTGCGTTTCCCTGTGTTGAATTTTTGCCGCAGCTCGAAAATTGAAAATAAACGTTTTATTGTTGTTGTTGTTGTTGTTTATTTTGTGCTAACAAGATATTCTTTGGTTCCAAACGAAGCCAACCTCATGACCCGAAAGGAACCCATTACATGTTATTTATGAGAGTGCAAATAATCATCGGAGAAAGGGATTCTTTGATCCTCAGTCCATCCCACAACACCAGTTGAATCGTTTTTGATCATGCTTTTGCCGGAGTTCGGGCATATTTTGCGCACTGCTCACAGGTCGGCAAGNGGCAAGTTGTTCGATTGGAAATAGGTCCTAAGCCAATGAAATGAATAACAGTTGAAAAGAGATTAGGCCTATGCTCATAGATATACTGTAAGGAGCGGGCGGGGTTGAAGTAAAATTTATACAAAACCATTTTGTTCATTCTGCTTTGGAAGAGCAACAAAGAGGTCGGATGTTTAACAGTTGAGGTTGCTGGCTGGAGGAAAAAAATCGTGAAAGACTGACATAGGGTATCTGCCAGACGAGCTTCAAGGAAGCAGGCTGGCGCCCTGTGAACAAGACAGACGAGTATTATTGGAAGAACAAAAATCTAAATAGTATAAATGTCCCAAAACAGACAAGTTAGTTAGTCAACTGGATGGCACTACGTTAAATCTGATCCAGAATACGAATAACAAACATCGCACGACATGACATAGTAGTGCTTCAACGTCAGAGGGATCTGAGCTTTGTACAGTATAAGTTCAACTGAGTTACGAAAAACGAATGTTATATAACAGAAAACTGATTTCCCTCGAGAGATGAAAATTAACCTGACTTATGAAGGAGAATCAACTGAACAAACAAGTTGCTTGTATTCTGACACAACCAGTCAAGCATGTGGAGTCCCGAGAGCGAGCGGGTGACGTTTGGGACGTAACGAAAGAGTGAAATATGGGGAGCGTTGAAATCAGCATGACTGTGGCCTGATTAATTGCAAAACAATTACGACTGAATTTTGCGTTGACATGACGCCAACGGAAAAAGAGAGTGCAGGATATAGGCTGGTATTAATAACAAACGAATGGATTGGGTTTGAGCCATTGACAGGAACAAGACTTTTGCCTAGAACGGTTTCATCAGGCTGCTTTTTCGATCACTCAAACATAGTTATGCATGTATCGTTCTCGTCCTATAAGAATATTTGTTTTATGTAATTTGAGCACGGACTTGTAAATACTCAACGTCGATTAGATGTTCACCTTTAGTTACTTCATTTTAATCTGATTTGTGTGTCTCTTGGAACCCCAAATCTGGTGATTTTGTATTGTAGTTGCCCGATCCTAAACATCTTGAGATTGAAAAGGTTTACACAAAACTTAAACAAAAGAACAAACTCGGAAAAATAGTTCTATACCACTTCCATATAAGCAAATGATAATTTGTCAGTCTTTGGAATCCGTAACTTGATTTGCGATCTGCAAACTTATTCATTTTTCTATATTTTAATATGATAAGAAAGAGAGAGAAGAAGTCATCTCAAAAGCATTTCGATAATTTAAATTTACTGTCTAATAAATATTGAAAAAAATAAGAAGCATTGAACTTTGAAAGCTAAGCTCAATAGATTTAAATTTGCTGATAGCCTTCTGCTTTGCTTGTTCACATCTCTAGATGGGTGATGATGAACCAGGTTCCCGTCTGTTAAAATTGGTTGTTCAATATGTTTCCAAATCATACAAAAGCGAACACTTTTTTAATTACTGATGAACACCAAAAAGACTAAAATCCCGCTTCCAATCTGGCAAGAAAAATCTACACTACAATATACGAATTCTGCCGATATGTACTTTCACCTGATTGGCCAATAATTAATACTTTTGGCGCCGTGCCGATCTGAAACAAATATATCATTGCCGATTTGAGATAAAATAACACGAGTAATTTCACTGATGACAAACAGCTTTTGTATTCGCATACAGAGCTTGTAGGCATACACGGGAAATGGTAATGTCTTTCTTGTGCTTACAGTGAGTCTTATCATAATTTATGACGAAACTATACACAAACATCTTCAGATTCACAATTTTCAGAGGCAGTAATCAGCTTTCATCACCGAACTAAACTAAGGTTTGATCAGTGAGTTGGCGGTGACTCCTTTGGAATTGTTAGTACTTAAGTTTGTACATTGAAATACCGGATGGGATTAATCAAAGGTAATTCGTCAGCTTTCAAACCATAGGTGGGTGCAGATAACATAGGTGAAATCTTTCTACCTCTTTGTTAATCTGCCTGCCTGTTAGTATCCGTGTCTGTTTGTCCACTGGGTACTTGTTCCACCTTGAAATCGGACAAAGGAGATGAATAACCTATCTGACAATATCTGGTAGACAATGAACTCAGTGTAAAGCCTGTAATTGCCATTAAAAATATTCAACAATTCACGCAGATAATTGCTTTAACTTCCCCAAACTTTCTAGAGAGAGAAGTGTAGCTGAAAATAAATAAATTTTGCATTTAATTGAAGGGAGCAAAAGAACATAACTTTTTGAGAAGGCTTGCGCAACTTATTTTGCACTTGGTAAAGTTTGCTCGAGTGTCAAGGTGACCGAACATCAGTAAGCCTGTCTGTGTAGATGTGTATTTATAGTGTTGAGCTTAATTAAGTATTTAGAACGCTTTTTATAACAACACTGCTTTCCGAGAAGAAAATAAAATAAAAAATAATTGTAAAAGACCCATTTCCTCATATTCGTCTCAGTATTGGGAAATGGCAGAATTGACATAGACCACTAATTTCGCGTGCTATCATTCGGCTAGAGACTCACATCTATACTATAATAGCAGAGAAGAACATACAAGTTGAAAATATTTGAAGCTGCACATGAAAAAACAAAACATCAATGTTTGCGAGAGTACGACATTTCTACTTAACAGATACGGTGTTTCAGTTTATATGCGTTTCAATACAGTTCTGTTAGTGATGACAAGACTGTGATCTGTTAATATAACAGATCACAGTCTTGTCATCACTGGGCCTCCTTCAATCGAATCATCTTTTCACCACAGTAATGAGATCAGTTACTTTGGTGGCTTTCTCCGGTCGTGTGTCATGCGTACCGGACCGAATAAATGAATTGCGCGTGCATTCCTTTCCCCTTGACTTGGGCCGAATCAATAATGCCGAGATGTTTCATATCTCTCGGACATGATGTGGAATTTGGGGACAAGAAAATTATGAACCTGGCTGTTTGTCTACCTCGCCTTTCTCAGTGGATCTGTCAATTTATTAGCTTTTGTTCGAAAATAATTTTACATGTCCTCGTTAGGTGTAAAACGTAGAACCAACGGCACATTCGGAATTTCGTTCTAAATCAAATGACAAATCAATTTCATGGTGTGTCCAGATTACATCTTTTTATATACAAGGACACTGAAATGAATTTCGTTCAACGTGTTTCGCTCAAGAATAAACACTTTTTCTGCCTGATCTGTATTTATTTTTCAATGACCGATCATGTAAAGCTCATCTGCGCTATTGAGAATCAGTAACAAATAAAAACTTTGGGTTAGAAAACCACGAATCCCACGTTCAACCTTGCATGGAAATTTGTTGAACTAAATTACATAAATAAATAGGCTGCCGTCAACATGCTACGTACCACTGATTCAGTGTTCCATCCTTGCGAGGAATCCCGGAAATTACAGATCGATCGACCTTATGACAGCCCGAACTCAGAATACGTTCCATGTCATGTGTTGTAGATTAAACCAACCCCTGCAATCAGCCCAAGGAACCCTAGTGGTAGTGTGTGAGGCCCTCTATGTCCGGGTTAAAGTTTTCACACAAGCTCGCAATACATGACTACAGTTTCGAGAAGGCCAATACAAATGCACGATGAGAGATAGCGATAGCCTAATTCCGCGAAGAGCAATACCAGGAATCAATCGCTGAATACAATGATCTATTCGCGATCACTCTCTCTGTCTTAAAGCGCAATGATTTGAGTCAAGCTTTTCATTGCCGAACGGTTTGAAAAATGTAACGAGGGGGTTATCAAAGTATTCTACTACAGTGAAACGACAGTCTCAAATTGCTGCTCGGGTTCGCATGGACTATGAATTCCCTTTGTCATTGATGCATAATTCTCAGTTTAGAAACTTTAATTAGACGTCGCTGTACTACGAAGAAAATTATTGAAATCATAAAATATATTAATGCTTGACTGGGCTAGAAACTACAACTCAACATGCTTATTCCCGATGTGATGACGGTGAGTTACGCAAACAAATTACAATTATTGAATGGATTTAACAAAAAGGATTTAGAATGTAAGCAAAAGAATCACAATGTTATTTCATAAGTGTTGTTCAAATGTATTGCTCTTTCGAAATGTAGCATAATTTTTTGATCTGAGACAATGCATTAATTTCTGATGAATTGTTTAAACTTCAGTCAAGCGCCGTGTAATAATAGCTTAATAAAACGACATCATTCGTATAATAACATTGATCAATGTCTCATTAGAAGGCATACCACTGTTGTAACAGCTGATGAAAGAAGGAACATAACAAGAAATGAGAAGAGAAGCTAAATCCCACCAAAGAAACACACAGGTACGTTGTGTGGAAATGTCTCTTTAGACAATCCTAAAGGAAACCCGAAATGAGCCTGGCGATAGCTTTAGTGCAACGTACAGACGACAGGTGGTCTTAGGGACAAGGACATCTCACATATCTGCTTATGGATGTATCGATCTCAAGAAAGGAAGCAATCCATTATGAACAACACAAGAATGAAATGACATACAATCCACCCTCTCTGAACTGATACGGTCGCAGATAAGCTTCAACCTGGTATGCGGTACCAACGTAACCAAAAACGACGGAACACGTGTGCGATATAATTTGTCTTTATAGCATAGGCGTTTCACAATAACCAGTTTTTATTACACTCCATGGATTTAGTATCCATTTTAAATGGACAAGACGGATACTTGGTTTTTCATCGCTTAGAAGTTCTTAACACGTAAAGATTATCGATAAGAATAGTCACTGTAGACTACCGAAATGCCCAAAAAAGGCATTCGAAACTTAACAATGCATTATTCGGTAATTCTCCAGAGTAATATTCTCAAACTTTTGGCCGTTATCCAGCTCTAAATATAGTCCACATAAGGGTAGAGAATCGGCTTGAACTTGAATATACTCCACGGTTAATTATTGTTAGTTACTGTAAAGAACATTTGCTATTTGAGGAACAGTCAATCTTGATTGCCCGAAACTGCCTGTGAGTATCGTTTGAGGAAACTAGTCAAGCCTACACGTAAAGTACGGTGAAACTTCCCTTCCATTTTCGGGCTTGAATTCTTCCAGATGATGGAATAAAGCATGAAAAGAACAAGTGAGAAGCATATGTAAAAGATTTGATTCTAAAAGCAGCAACGGCTTCCGTTGAAAAAGAAAATTAGTATTTGATCACACTGAAATCTATTGTTGGTGCACAAACAACAGTACTATTCTTTTGAATAGGTGTTTTTGGTGATGAATTGGTACCGTGCACGCACCGCGATTCACTTTTCAGATAGCGAACCAAAACAGTGAGATTCGATTCAATCAGGTGAGTTCCGGTGCGCGTGATCTGATTGGCTGAACATCCTCCAATGGATGTTGCGAATATGCGTAATATTCGAGCAAAGATTGGGTAATTGAGAATCAAACAACGATTGAACAAGAATTGCATAATTTGTTTTGGTGTGTTCGACTGCAGTTAACTGTATCCTGAGATACTCTTTAATCTCCGTAATTTCGACTAAACCCGTGGGTCGCCTTTCTGAATCCGAGAACATACGAGAACAACCCTGTCTATTACAGGGTTAGCGATCTGTTTGACATAAAATGCTTGAAACAATCATTTTATCACGCACGATATGAAAACGAATGACCGGAAACAAGCTTATTTGTTACTCTGTACTACTTACTATTATTGAAATCATACCAACTTCAAAAACCCTTTTATTATTTAGAAAGAGACGGGTTGTAAAATAATGGTGTCGCGTTCGCGTGCGTTCGGAAAAAATTCATTTTGACATTGAAAATAAAATCCGATAGGTGAAACAAACTGCTTTTCGATAAATTCATCAACTGGCCATTTACATTTATATAGACATTTAATATTGTTTGATCCTGTGTACGGTGGATCTTATTACCCTTTGTACAAAGCGATGCTACCTACGTGTTTCAACAATTTGCTTTACATTCATCTTGGTTTACGACTTTCTTCCAGTTACCATACTTGCATCGGTTGGTCGCTTAGCGACTGGCCATGGTAAGGATAATATCTGGACGAAACGCTACTGATTGCATAGTGGGGGGTCAAACAGTTTGATCGCAATAGCTTTAGCCGTGCACAGAAGGATGAAGCAACGGTGGAATACGACAAACGGTTCTGAACGCTCGACTTACGTCCACTTGGTAATTACTTTATAGTAGGTGTTGGCATATCGCGCTTCTCGCTGTCCTCGTTTCTCCGTATGCTAACCATCGAGGGTGGTGTTCCTTTATTCTCTTTGACAATTTCTTAATGTCCGGCCTATGTAGTTCACTCCACGGGAGTAAGTAAACAAATAGATGCACATGGATACGGCCTGAGGGGAAAATGTATCTTTCAGATGGAAACGAATTACTAGTGATATGGAGAAACTGATGCGTAGTGCTGCCTTAGTGAAGGTTCTCCCTGGCGTTTGGTTTACTGCTCGTGTGACCCAATCCGCCACCTTGTCGCCCTTGTACGGCAGTTGCAGGTACAGGAGTTTTCTGCTTACTGTGTTCACTTATGGTTTCTCGGTGTTTCTGTTAGGTGTTTGTCAAGGAAACGATCCGGATAGCCATTCTCTTGTAATTTATTTCTTATTTGCTTCATTTCGTCGATTCGGGTATCAGGAGTGCAGATTCTCTGTACTAGTCTCGCCAGACAGTGAACCAAGTTTCGCTTTTGCTAAATTGGTACGAAACTGGAAGCATAGTTTCCCCGTAACGAATTTGGTACCAAACTATAAATGTATTGTCCTGACCAAGTTGGTTTCCTGCGAACGTCCCTTCGGATAGATCCATCTGGGTCTCTACGGATAAAGACATCTAGAAACGGGATGCAATCGTTCCTTTCTTTTTCGATAGTGAAGTTTATGGATCGATGAGCATTGTTAAAAGATTCCAGTATTCCGTCCAGGACTCCAACTCCATTTCCATTAGTAACGAGGAATATATCATCCATGTATCCGCAGTACATTTTCAAATTCCCTATTATCGGTTGGAGGTTGGTGTTCCCTAACTTACCCATGAATACATCAGACAGAAGTGGACCCAAAGGTGAACCGATAGCGACTCCATCTATTTGTCTGTGCACATGATTATTGAAAATGAATTGTACATCAAAAGTTCATCGGAGTAATAATTCCCTGAGAAAATTCAGTGGTGCTCCAATGTCCAAATGATGATCTTTCATAAAAGTGCACAAACACCCGATAGTTTCGTCTCATGGGACGTTTGTGAACAACGATGTCACGTCTAAGGAGCACATAGATTGGGAAGAGTTGTTTAGATCCTTGCTTTGATCAACAAAATGGAAAGTGTCTCTCAAACTGTGTCGATATCTTCTCTCTGATTGGATCGAGCATTTGAGCCAGCCATTTCGCTATGGCGTGATATGGTGAGTTTGTCATATCCAATATCGGCCTCAATGGTAGATTGGTCTTATGCACCTTGGGAAGTCCGTAGAGCCTTGGAATATTTGACCCTTGGGGTTTCAGTTGTTCGAATGTAGTAGAACATATATGGTTTTCTTTTCTCATCCTAGGCGTTCGATCCAAGATGATGACCCTATCTATTGGTTAGCTTCAAGGTCAATGACGTATTTCTATCGAATCGGCAAGGTGACAGAAAGCATGGTTCTACCACTGACATTGGAGAACTAAATCATCTTCAGATCTATAAATCCCGTATCACCTCGACGAACCACACAAAATGAACCCAGTGACAAAATGGACCCAGGAACAAAATGGATTATAATACGACAAGAAGTAATCTTCATGATGTAGAAGGGCAGTTATCGTACTAACCTTTCCATTGACCATTCTGTAACTCTGCTTCTCGTTTGGCTTATGTACTTTTGCTTTTACTTTTGAGCGACTTATTCTTGCAGGAGGATAGGTCGGCTTCTTGGATACCTCTAATGGCGGCAGCCGATGCTTAACGACCGACGGCAAGGTTGGCGCACCGTGAAACC
This sequence comes from Echinostoma caproni, assembly GCA_900618425.1. Classification (NCBI taxonomy): domain Eukaryota; kingdom Metazoa; phylum Platyhelminthes; class Trematoda; order Plagiorchiida; family Echinostomatidae; genus Echinostoma; species Echinostoma caproni. The sequence goes on along the minus strand of UZAN01040808.1, from coordinate 30,964 downwards.
CAGTTCTGGTTCCAGTTACGAATTTCATGTACGCATTGGAGGCCCACGTTCGCCTTGATCGTACTGCTCCAGGTCTTCAGTTGATCACCGAATCAGTAATGCTATCTACTCTACGGTGCAGGATTTACAGTCTGCTATGAGAGTTGAGTGACTTGACTTCAGAGAACCCGGCCAAACCACTGAAAGCGTTGGCTTTGTAGCATTTTCAAAAGCCTGTCGATTTTAGAGCGGCGCCGTCGAACCCCATCATTGGAAACCCGAACCCACTAATCTACTTTCGAAATGCGACGTAAGCACCACTCATCAAAGACCCCAAGCTCTCGTGCATCTTGCTTTATTAGCTACCATGTTTCACAACCATAAGTGAGGAAGAGGCGAATGGAAGCCTGATAAACCCGAAGCTTAGAGCTTAGGTTTATTTCGCATCATCGTAATCATCATCATCGTACAGCGAGATGCAGTGATGTGAACTTCACTGATCGCAACCAAGCTCACAATGTACACAAATTAAGTGATATAGTACAAAATGAATACTAATGGTGCCTAATTGGAGCGAGTCAAAGAAAATGAACCTCTATGGTCAACACACAAAGTACACAATCGAACTCTGCATACATACCTTTTAAGGCATTCTGAACTGATAAGAAATAACAACAAAAACGCCACTGCCGCCGGTTAGTTGCCATTGCCTTCAGTGTCTCCAACCAACCGCTTGCAGAGTCTTTTGAACCTAAAACTGGAAGACGGGAGAAACCTTTTCTACCTAATCGTTCCGTACATTTCTTCATGCCGCGTTTCCACGACTTCTGTTGACCTCCACGTGGTTTCTTCCAACTTCGAGCCGCAACTAGGAATAAGGCGCGGTGCGGTAGACGATGGCTGGGCATTTGCAATACATGTCCTAAACAGCGAAATCTACTAATCTGATTCCGACGGAACAACGAATTGCCTATCAAATCACTACCAAATACGCGACGCCTTACCTCAAAGTTACTTACACGCTCGCTGCACGCAACCCGCGCCAAACCATCTAAAAATTGGCATTCGAAGACCTCTAGACGACAAATATCTTCCACGCGCAAATTTAGGATCACGCAACCATAAAGCGGAACTAACTGTACACTGGTGCAGTATGCTCGACCTTTCAGTCTCAACGAAACACCATGTCTGAACCAAAAGTGTTTCAGTCCTGCATAAGCTGGGCAATCCTTGGAAATGCGGGCGGTTACTTCGTTTACTTTGCTACCGTCATTTGTCACGCAACTACCTAGGAAGGAGCAACATTCCCCTATGGCCAGCTTTTAACCACCACGCATCAACGCTGAGGTGGAGGACACCCAATCTTGTGCTTTGAAGGTGCAAAGCGTATACCGAATGAAGTTACAGAACTTGAAAGTCTGTCAAGAGCGCTTTCTGCATCCACCATACATTTGAGCAGACAAACGATGTCGTCAGCGTACTCTAAATCGCACAGCTTTTTCCAGCTGACCATTCAATACCGAAGCTTTGGATACCACTTACTGCGTTCTCCATCATTTGGTCGAAAATGTTTCGGTTTTCAACGTGTTGATCTGTAGCCCAAAGGCTCGGGCAATCTAATTAATGCGACTGACAGCAGGTTGGAGGATGTTTATTGTGTTCCTAAATATGATATGATGATATGATAAATATGATATGATATCAGCAGCAAACTCGAGATCTGCAACCCATGTACCTGGATGGTTGACAAGTGCTTGTTGCACTGAATAACACCAGTTATAGGGGACAATCTTACCTGACTCCAGAGTTTACAGTAAAGCCGGCTGATTCTTCTCCATAGGTACGAACGTTAGCCTGGTTCCCTGAGTAGTGCGAATTTAAAAGCCTCTGGCATCCCTTAGGACTGCAATGTGCACCACAAGGATTCTCTACTGACAGAATCAAATGTAGCGCGGAAGTCAAATAAACATGCCACAGTAGATTGTTGAAAATTGCAGCGGTGATCCAGAATCCTGCAGGGAGTGAACAGCTGTGCAACACAGCCAATTCTCCGCGAAACCTCCCTTAGTTTGGGTGAGTGCGGGTACCTCTAACAACTGAGAAGCGATTAGGCATTATAACCAACAACAGCTTGGCCGCAATATCAATGAGGCTGATACCCCTGAAATTTTCGCATCTTAAGCTGTCACCCTTTGTTGAAACAAGAAATAAAATTGAATTTACTCAATTTTCTGGAAAAGCTTTCCCAAATGAAGTGGAAAAGAGATCGCAGTGGATCGAAGAGAGTTGGAAGGCAGGCTTTGAATAGCTCTGGTAGTACTCTATCTTCTCCAGAGAGCCTTCCTGCTTTACAGAGGAGTGACTGCATTGGCGATTTCTGTCCTACTGGGTGGGTCACAATTGAGCCGTAGGTTTCCGAACTGCTTGACACCTGTGGAAAGCTAGGCTGTTTTGAGGGGTGGTCAAAGTGTTTGACCCATAGCTGTATTTTCACTCATTGCCCTAAATAAATTGGCCCGTGTTGTTGAGCAACAGCGGCTCCAATATTTGTTTCCTGCTGGATTAGACAAAATGGCTTTCCGAAGTCTTCCGCAAGGGTTGCAGCTTCCATGCTGTCTTCAATCGCCTTCGAGTATTGTTTTTGTGACACAGTTAGGCAATCGGACTTCGGATAGACAGCAGATAACTACTTTGTAGTATTGTAGTGAGCGCATTGTAACGCACAGGCTTCATATGTCTAGCAATGTCCTAACATTCCTGCAAACTACGTGGATGCCGGATCCGGAGTACATATGGTTTAGGTTCCCAGCTTGCTGGTTTATCCCCCCCCCAGCCACTGGTAGAGCGCAGAGCGCGTCGATTCTGGGAAAGCTGTAGCGTGAATGCGATGTGATATTGTAAGACGTTCCATAAATAAACGTGTGAATAAGATACTAAATGGCATCCCCACCGTAGCTGGGCTTCTGTTTGACGATACTCATCTCACCTTTGTGCAACTGTTATTCCTTGCCGAACTATCACTGAACCTGGTCAACGATGCGTATCCCAACGATTCCAGCAAAAGGACAGTTGGAAAAAAGCAGTGCGAGCCTTTATTGGTGTCACCAGCCCAAATGTGGTCGCGATCGTGATCCTGGTCAAGTAAGGAATAAAGTATGTGGTATTTATGGGGTTACTCACTGTCCAGACATTTGTCCGGAATGTGGGTTACGCGGTTGGCGATGGAGGGCCTGCTAGAAATTAGGTCACTGTGCTTTGTACTTTTACTCTGACTCACACGAATCCAGTACGACCGAGAAAATGCCGACACGTTCACACGGTCGAGACTGATCCCAATCCGGTTCTGATTCATACAGTGAGAATTCTCAGGAGAAGGTTTGGCTTCTGCTGACAGCAACCAAGCGAGACCGGCAGGGTAACGTGCTGGAAGGGTTAGTAGCCGGTGTCCGTCCAAACGTTTCATACGCCTTTCGGATGGATCGGCACCAGTCCAGGATCTGAAAGTGTCCGTGCGGTCCGCGGGTCGGTAGCCAGTGCTTACTTCACACTCCTCTCAAACCTTGTCCTATCTGGGTGAGTAGAAAATGGTAATTGCTTTATTTGGTGGCCGGTCACATTCGCACATTTCACATTCCGCTGTGCTACCCGCAGACGGGCAGTGGTGAACCATTCAGAGAAATATAACTAGCTGTCCTAAACTCCTTCTGATTTCTGCAAAAACGGTAGTCTAATACCGACCTATTTCAGGCTCTAGATGAGCATTCAACCGACATAAATTGGTAGGTGCATTTTATTCGTCGTTTACAATTCGTCACTCAGATAGCCCTTACACAGTGCTATAAGAATACCTTGATCATAAAGTAACTTCGATGAGGTCCTGTGGCCGTTAGCGTGTGTAACCCACATTCTTCACCCACAGATGTAACTCGCGCGTGTTACGTTCCCGGATCGCCCAGATCGAGAGGAAGAACAAAGATCGTCTGACCGTCAGATCCGTGTATGTTCGAATGAATGCGTCACGCACTAAACCACTTGTTGAGAGCATCATAAAAGGTCAAGGTCAATG
>UZAN01040808.1:4312-18786 GCA_900618425.1 Echinostoma caproni | reverse complement strand
ATCGTCTTGTCGTTGCTATCCGTCCACACGCTCCTCATTTCGACAGCTACCCTCTCTCCTGTACCCTACTTGGCCCGACTACTTACCAAAAAGGAACGGGTCTCTCAAACGTCAAAAGTTTTGCACATGAAACATATATCACCGATATTCTTTACCTTTCGTTTTTATTATTATTATTATTTCACTGTGAATGACGAAGTGTACATTTTTGACTGAGATGTAAGCATATATGCTTGCAAAAGTTAAACAAATACAAATACAAATAATGGATTCGTTCGACAGAGACAATCCCATCTTTCACACTGAAGGTGAATGGGGCTCTCAATATGGGACCGGGTTTTTCCAAGTCCCTACTGGAGAATACAATGGAAAATATGTGTATAATTCGTGAAAAGATGGCAAAAAGTAAGCCACAACTAATTAGAAATTCTCTCAAAATACGTTGGTCATGGGTGTTTGCTGTTTACTAAGATTTCCTTATTTAAAACGTAACTTCATTTAAACAGGAAACTCATTAACCGGATTTGGCCAACATTTAGTTTCGTAGGCCCACTGGATCTTAAGTTTAACTGAGAGTTGGTAATGGTTCGGAGGCATAGTTCATAGAATTGAAATCATCATACAATGATAGTTCTGAACTTTCAAAGAATATAGGCTTGTGGGATAAGTACCGCAGAAGCTTTGAACAGTGATTTGTTCGACTTACATGCTTTCTTGGTTGAAATCCTAATACGAAATACCCATTTATTAATCGTTATTCTTCGCAGTAGTTTAAAGACGCACTCGGTAGTTTATAATTATTTTGGGCTACAGGTACTCTAGTTTCTATCCCACAGCCTCGGCTTATTCATAAGTATACTAACTTAGCGCACCTATCATTAATCAGTAACAGTTACTCTCAGAATGACCTTTTTGGGTACTTCTCAGTTGTTTTCTCTAAGCTAAGCAAAATACTTGAGAAAAATAAAGTACCATGTCAGCGCAGAATGATCGGAAACCTATTAATGCGCATGCACATTGAACTCACACTGGGCTGAAGCGATTGTAACCACATACAGGTACAAAACTTCCTGTTCTATTTCACATTCATAAAACAAAAGTAAACGTTTACCTAGGTTGTTCCTAGTTCACTGTTTTGAGACTACGTTTCAGGATAGCGTAAACAAACTGTTACATTCTAATATACACATGGAGTAACAAAATTAAAAAGACTAATCCCCTCTTATATTTCGCACCTTTTCATTTTAGTATTCTCTGAAAAACGATTGAATGCCCGCTTGGATACGGTATACTAAATTTCAAAACTAAACTATATTTTGATTAGAACAGAAAGGACGATCGTCATTCATTTAGGGGACCTTGATACATCTCAACATAATTCTAACCTGACCTGTATTTGCCCCTTTGTCGGTATTCAGACATGCACACTCAAAAACAGCTGTTACTTCATTATTTGTCTGGTGAGATTTGCAGTCTCTGTACACCTGTCTGATCAAAAGGTCTGCACCAATGGTTCCCAATTCGATTTAGCTGATGAGGAAAGAGCACGAGTGAGGATGGGCGGACGTATAGACCCCATCTGGCACGTGCCTATCCACGATCACTTAGTGAGTTTGTTGGGAGAGGACTTCGCTGATCGACCGAGACCTGCATATGTGTGTGCGCGCACGATGCGATTGGTCGACACGTGTTTGTCGGCTTTGCCGCACGATCGTTATCGGCCATAGTTTCCTGAAAAGAATGATGTGCTTCAAACTTTACAAAAACATTTGTTTACCTGCAAGAGATTGGCCATTGTTTACTATGCTGGATGAAAGATTAATACCATGAATGGTATCAGTGGAAGTGATGCAGGACACAGTCTGAGTGTTTTTTTTAATTTTCTTTCTACATTCGACACTTATCTCCCGAAATTCTTTATCAAATAAACCGGGCATTTAGCGATCGGCACCAGTTTGGATCACAGCCTCCACTTTTCACATTCACAATTTTCATTATCCCGTACTAGTATTTATATTTCCCTCAATATGTCTAGATGTAATTCAATTGCATTAAACCGAGGCTCAACGAATGCATTTGTATTCTTTCCGTGACACACTAGTGCTCTAATTCACATATGGGTAAACCATCTTTTTCCCATACCATAACGTGCGGCTAGAGCTACTTTTTATCACTTATTTATTTTATTCATGTAGGAAGGATAAGAAAATATTGCTTCAAGTATCATAAATGCTGGATTCATCATTCGTTGACTTGTTAATTGTATCCCACTCATTGCATTGCTCCTCCGTACTATTTACCGATCTGAGTATTATCGCGTATAAGTGGTATCTGAAGGTTTGAATTACTCGATTCTATGGTTAAAAGCACCTTGCAGCGTGCAAAAGCTATTGGTCTGTGATATTATTATGCTCATTAAGATTGTTTTGCTAAAACGTCTATCTTTATTCAGTCACCTGAAAGACGATCAAATGTTTCAATGAGCACTATGAAGAAATTGACACAGCTGCCTGTAGAGAATTATTGTTGACTTCAACTGACTTGACGCATCATAAGTTCGCCGAAATAGCTTACTTTACTTTCTGGCTTCGTTGTTCGCCTACTTCCTTCGTAAATAGTCAGCATTGTACTGGACAAAGCCTACATTCTCGATAAGTACCATGTCTTCTCCGAAACAAAACTTGGGCTACAGTTACTCTTTCGGATAAAGATATCGGAACAGACGAATGATGATCGGCTAATCCCCTTGTGACTTCATGCATTGCACTGTGCCTGGGTCCCACTCCATCCCGCCGGATGTGGTCAACTAGGATCGGATTGCTTCGGAACGTTCCGTGCATAATACATGAACAACCATCAATATGTTGGGATTCTAATACAATCACAATAAAAGTGCATACTTTCCACTCGCATGCTCATCTTCGAGACGGTAATTTTGATCCAGCTGGTCTGCACTGAGGCAATTATCTAATCACGTACATGGCAGTCCCGCATCATAATACCCGTACACACACACGCGAGCACACGCACGTGGATTTGAGCACACAAAAACATGTGGCATGACTCCCATTCAGTTGACAGAACCAGTTTGTCTACCTTCTTTATCTCGCCCTCCCCTCAACTCCATCCCTCTCCCAAACATTCACTCGGAGTTCTGTTGGCCATTAATCTCAGTCGGGAAACCAGGCCACTGAATACATCCGCATGTTCCTTCCTNCTTCCTTCCTGTCCACGGCCCACGCATCGCGCCACACTATGAACGCACTTTAGGTCGGATTGGAGTCCGGCAGTATTTGAGTACCATACGGGAGTGAATAATTCATTCAGACTCAGGTGAACGAATCTCTCGTCCGGTTGGCCTCATGATGGAACTGTTTTGCTCAGTCTGGGCACGTAGTTAATTGAATCCAAAACACAACGTTGGAGGATCACACTAAATGCAAGTACATTGCTCCTTGACTACGGTTAGATGGAGTTGGGTTCGCAAGTGACTGATCGTAAACCAACCCGTAGTATAGAAAATCACAATTTCCATGCTTACAACGTATGAGAACATGTCATGCAGAAAGAACGATCATCCGATTTGCAGTTTCAAATTTCAGAAGAATTGAGACACCATGGAATCATCCACGTGGAAATTCTCATCCGCATTGGGTGATGAGCAAATCGAAGAAGGGCCTGAAATTGTGACTGGCATAATTCAAGCGTCAGATTTCACTGCTACTCTGTTGTTAACTTAACCTCGTAGTTTTCTTCATGGTAATTTGCCTTTAGTTTGATATCGATCATAGAGCACAAGGATAGATTCAACAGCCATCGTCGACGGTGATTGAGGCATCCGCACACTCGTTAGGCGAATGCACTCTATAACTATTGAGCTTGACCAGTAAATATTAAAAAACTGAAACTGTCCTCATATTTCACTATAAAGCGATTTATTTTCTTAACGTGCTAACCAAAGAACTATCATTCATTAATTTTCCTCTGCTTCGTCTACTTACTATTCATGTGGTAACTAGATTTGCATATAACTCCACATATAAGCAATTATGTCCTAACCAGAACAGAAAAGTATTCTCTCCAGTCGGAACATCCTCTGGTATTCATCGATGTGAGAAAGTGCAAATAATGCTATTTCCAGTAACTAATTGAAAGACAAGGAACTGGAAAGTAAAGAGGGAAAGAGTAAAATTCCGCCATCAATATGAAAACACCTACAAACGTCAGATAGAGAGGGTTAGAGGTTTTGAAGGTCAAATAGGTCTGAATTAGCATTCAACCTCGGTAGAAAACAACGGAAGTTTTGTACAGTTTTAAAAAACAAAAACATGCACTTGAGTTTGAATGGAAGAGTTTTTAACAGTTCGCGTGAAAGTGTAGTTGAGTTTGACATTTTCCTCACTAGACACAAACCACACATCCCAACCAACGGCGTCTGCTCATCTAAGTTCATTGAGACAAGGAATTTTCCGACTTCAGAAATCGGACACGACGGCGTATGTTGGTGTCGGTAACCAGCTTGTTTCATCCGACAGTTTCCGAGCAGTGAAACCGATCGTGAATTTTCGAATGACAAGATCAGGGCCTCAAATGTAAAGTAAAAATGCACCTAAGGTCAACAAAGTAGCTTCAGCTGTTCCATCCTAGATGTGCACAGCTGAGAAAAATCATTGATTTGTTGGTAGCCACAGTCGATTTCCAACCTGCACATGAACGCCACTTACACTTTTGTACAGCGCCCGCTTTACCAGCTGAGCTAAGAAGCCATAACGGCGGTATTAATCTCTTACAAAAGTAAAGTTGACGTCCATGCGCGGGTTCGAAGTCCATCGAGGCTACTGAGTTTCACACAATTAGAATCTTAGACGATTTCCTTCCACAATCTGCCAAGCCACATAATTTGAACAAAAAATGTTGAAATATCGAAAACCGCAAAACTTAATCAGATTGTAGAGACATGCCTCGATTTATTTCCACTGAGTGAGTTACAAGATGAAGTACCCAAGTGGAATCGGAAATTTCCGACCCCATTATGACATTTTAGGCTTTAATTTTCATAGGATTAACTTTTATTAAACTATAAATTGAATAATGCTCTGTATTATGAATAGACCGGTGAGGTCAACCAGACCAGTAGTGCGGTAGTTTGTAAAATAGCATAGTTGGAACGTTGAAAACTAAGTCATGAGTGCAGAACCAGTCTTTATTTGATAACTGATCAAACGATGATTAACTATTATATAGGGTGATTGATTATTCAGCAAGGTGCAATTCAGTGGTGATAAAGTTGCGGATGGGATGAGATAAATGTTTGGTCAAAAAATAATATGAACGCTTAGCACTGTGCATCAGTTCCCCTACATCCTTTTCCCAAACATTCAGTCCCCTCAGGCCACTAACATGTGCATCTAGTTCTTGCTCAGCAAACTACTTAGGCTGACGACAACTGGTGGATCGTGGTAGCTGAAACGCCGAAAAACGAGGATAGCATGAGACAAAATGCGGTATATCAAAGTCTATGTCAAATGAATTATACAGTGGACGTAAAGCAAGCAATCAAAATCGGTTATCATATCCCCATCCACCAACCATTTCATGATGTTTTACTCTGCTGTGAACTACTGAAGTACGCAGAATAAAGTAGCTCATCCACTCCCTCTTTCTCTCGCTCTTTGATATATCGTGTGGAACAACAGTGTACCGGAGAGAGTCGTCCAACATACTAGCACATTTAGAACTTCTTTGTACATCACCCGATAACACCTATCACAGACTTGATGGAATAGTAATCAACATTTTCTTTGTATCACTGCAACTGATCGATTGACGGATTATCGGCAGATAACCTGTTTCTACTATTAGGCTTTAGTTTTAACCAAATATTGCGCTTTCGTTCTTCCCAAACTAAAACATTTATGGTTTTATGAATTCATATAAAACTTCTATATGATATTTTCAGCATTGGTCAATATTGAAAACGACGTCTTGGGGTGCAGAAGTCAGATAAAGCCGTAAACTGATATAATAAATCACGATTGGATCAGTTGCTCCGTGGTCCATTTGACAATACATGTGCTTCTTCCACAAGAATCCTGCAATGCAATCGACAGACGTTTGTATTCGATGGTAGCCGGAAAAATTGAAATGAGTATACAAAGCAGAACACGATTTCTGTTCTTTACTTAGAGCACTGTATGCACGACGATTCAGATTATGCTTAAACAGAACACAACTTCACCATACCAAGCTCATGCTATGTGACAGGAAAACAGTGAACGAAACACTTTTAGATCAACTTATAACAATCTGCTTCTAACCAACTGCTCTTCTCGTTCCATTCTGATCGGGCCCTAGCAACAAATCCCCGACCTCAACAATTTTTTGACACACATATGCCGATGCGGTGCACCTGGCTTTTGCACACAGACACACGTGTGTGTTCTCCGGCTCGCGAAAACCAGTCACCTCTGTTACATCGGGAATGGAAACAGGTGATGCGCGTTTTTGAAACTATGTCTATCGCACCCCACATATTATTTCTTCTGGAAGATCAGAGAATACTTTCACTAACCGCAATGGGCAAAATGACAATTGAACACCGTTGAGTGAACACATTTTCACACACGCGTTCCGGAAAAAGGGGTTACATATTGCACAAGTGCAATGAAAAATTGTGAATTTTACAGGTGTTGACCAAGCTCGTGCAACATCCTGACTTTAATCAGATTTATTCCTCGCTATGCTTAGGATTTTGAGCCTCATTCACCGGATTGCATAGGATATTGCCGCCTCCCCAGTCGGACGCAACATAGCCGTAATAATATTTACTTATGTAGTTCTTTTGTTCGTTGAATACCAATAAAATGTACGATTTCTCAATATCAGCCGGAGTTTTTTTGGCCCAGTATGCCATCTCAGTTAGGCAGAACACTTCCATCCTGTGGTGACACACATAATTCATGAGAACACTAATAGACCAGCGCTGTAGGCATTTTGTTACCACACTTCAGTCACTTCTGTTAAACGCTAAATTTTGAGCGAGAAATTTTCCGGGTTCTTACATCTTCGGAGATAACACCACCGATTGGCTTAGTTTCTCGGCAAATACTGCCTTTTTCATACTAATCCAAATACTTTTATCAACTCAAGACCACATTTAACCCCTTGCCCTTAAATCGGAAAAGAGTTCATCCATTCAGTTTACAGATATTTTACAGTTCAAAGTGAACTATGTTCGAAATAATGATCGTTTCAGACGGGGAACTGGCGTCAGTCGAGACCAACTGACTATGTGGAACAGAATTAGAGAAAAAAACCAAACTTGATTTAGATCAACTGAACTATATTCAAGAATAACGTTCCCATCTTTTCATACGGGCTCGCTAAAGATCAATTACCGTACCGAACGAAGCTTTAATGAGCTTGATAATTCCCTAGTTTCCTCGGTTCTCTAACCCCCAGTGAACAAAAAGGGTTACGACTAATATCATTAGCCTGAATCTGTTGGATCTACTCGCGTTTTTCAGTCCGCCGTTATCCGAGGTTACTTCTCAGGTTCTTTATACTTGCACTTGGCTTCACAATTGGCTCCGGAAGTTCATGTATGCGACTTTCCTCAGATTTTGAGCAAATTCATCGTTTATGCTTCAGAATTTATCCGTCTACCAAAAGATTTTCTGCTACCATCCTTGATAAGCTTTGAACTTCTGTTGGATAACCCTTCAGAAATTAAGTGTTTTGAAGAGCTAGGAGAAAAGTGCGCTTCCGAAGCCTATTTATTGACGGCACTTCCGATTAATTGCCTGCAGCATTTAAAGGGTTTTGTTATCAGAGTTTATTTCACAAGGTAAGGGAGTCATGTTTGGAAGAAACACATCGTCGCTGTTAGATAGGCTTATATTCCACTCAAGGGGCACTGATTTTGGGGTTCTTTTCTGTTTCCTGACCACCTTGCCTACTCTTCAATGGTAAGGAGACAATAACAGCGTATTTGTAGTCCGTACCATTCCGTTCTCTTCTACCAAACGGCTCTTCATATTTCGTGAGCACTCAATTCCACATAGTGTCATTCATAAGCCTTGAAATCGCAGTCCTAATTTTTAATTGAAGCCGATCACACTGGTTCTAGAGAACAAACTATGCGAATATTCTCATCCATATTGCGAATGGCAGGAACTTGTAAAATTGCGGCATTAACCATTCATGTGGGTTTGTGAAATCACGAGAGCGCATCCGTAGTGAGTAACAGATAAAAATCCACGGCACTCACATGTGAAAAGTATAGATCATGTTGCTCAACAGCAGTGTGCCGAACAAATCTCACTGAATTTCCGTGCACCTATACAAAATAAAAATCGTGTGAATGCAGGTGTGCGAAGCTAAATTAAAACATTACCTTGTTTGTTCGGTTCCAGTGAGACGATTGGATTTGTCGGTAAGAGAAAAGCTAGTTGATTGAATCACCATTGATTTCTCACATAATAATGACTAACGTAAATCGCCTATCATCCATCAATAATAGCTTTTTCTGCGCATATATGGTGTAAACAATATCAGTTATGCAGTTGACTCAATCGTCGACACCAATGAGCTTGCTTAAGTCGTCTATCAGAATACAACAGCCACAGAAAATGCAAAATAATCGTACGGTGACCTATCCCACACACTAACCTGACTATGAGCTTAGAACGATAATTTTCTCTTGTCAGTACAGCTATTTCTGAAACTTTGAACGTCGGTTTACTTTTGATACATAGAATAGTGTTAATTTGTAGTGAAAACGAATTGAAGGTAAATTGCGGCGCCTAAGTACAATATCCGAACGTAATGGTAAGCCGGAAGGGTTATTTATCAGAAAGATGTACTAGAATACCATATCAGGTTGGGGCGATGAGTGAACTTCAGCATAGATTGCATTTCCCATTCAAAGGTGATAAATCCGAGGAAGCCATTCTCAATTAAGAACAACGCTCGCACACAAATCACTTTCGTCTCATCAACTCAACACAGAATACAAAACTCTGTCTCATACTCGTATAGTAGCTATTAGTTCGAGTGAACCAAAATACGTAGGCCTCAACACCGAGAAGGATCTGTAATCGTCCAGCTGCCTGACCAAACTAAGGGACGATTAGTGAGGCTAAAATCAAATGGATTTCACAATTAACTGAAACCAACCACTCGGTGGATGTGGCTGAGGCATTCCAACCATTATACAAAGTTTGGGGCCGAATATGGAGACAGATTGACGGGTGTTGTTTAGCCACAATAGATTCAGTTGGAATAAGTCTTTGCAACTCTTTCAAGGTTGATATGATGGGTTCGTCGTGTAAACGAGGTATGAGGTGAAAAGCTGGGAAGTATTGGAAAACTGTTTCGACCTCGTAAGATTTCATCAGCAGTGCGAATCCATCGACCCAACTGGGTTCCCGTGCATTCACTGTAATCCGCTAAAAGCATACTTCAAGAAACGAATATCATTTGGAAAATTTTCACCGAGAAACAGATATACGAAAATTACTGTGGACAGCGTCTTCTGATAACACTGGATATAAAAAAAATTATTGACACAGGACAGTCAGTGTACTGTCCCATGTAGCTGAATTTTTCAAAACTTTCGAATTCCAGCACCAACTACCTAAACGCTGCTAAAGTAGTAAAGTTGATTATAATTAATTAAAATTGTGGGCAAGCCTCGTCGGAGTACTTAAATAAATTTCAACAACCGCTAACGCACGATTATCGAATCAACGCCTTATCATGGATAACACAGTAACGCGTAGACACCTGTCTCTCCCCAAAAACGTACGGATCAAAAGCTATAGAATGAAGCGTCGACGCTTAGCCATTGTGCCCGTGGATTGCATTTCACATTTAACCGGAAAAAGAGAATGAATTCTACAAGGCCCAACTGTGTCGGTTTATGTATTGCTCAACACAACAAATATGACCCAATTCGTGTTCCAGTTAGGTTATTTTAAGATTTCGTCAAGCGGGTGAGCATGAATTGGAGGACAAGTTGCAGATCACTAAGAATTGATGGAAGAGGTTTTTACCACTCAAATTCATTGATAGAATAGGAGAATAACCTATGGTGTCCATAAAGTTTTACATCATCTATAATAAAATGGGTAGTTGAAAACTATAACAAGTGATGGATACCTTCCAGCATACTTTAATACTTTGCCGAGCATCTGGATACACATCAGATATCTCTTAATAAGTTCAATGAGTTACGGTTACCTTCATTACTTCAGCGGTACTTAGTTTTGAAATTCAAAATTTCGTGTAAAACGCTTCCATTTTTCTCAATCGTATCTCGCGTTTCTTTACTGTTATAAGCGAAAGGCCTTAGCTGACGGTTGAAAAAAGCGTTAGATAATGCGTTTAAAGCGGAAAAATTGCGTGCCATGTTTTTTCTTCCAGAACAGCCCTATGATTCCAAGAGAAAGACAAGGTACCGGTTTCTGCTATTTCATTCGAAATGTGCTCACTCACTTACTTGGTTCTCTAGATGAAACTAGGTTGGCTGCAAGAGACGTCGTATAATCAACACTACGCTGCCCAGTGCATCGAGCGGGATAGGTAGTAATATCTGGGATACTGCTCAGACACCTGGACCGTGGCTCAATTCTTTCCCTGATATACCTAACTCTCCTTCGACCTATCATATTACACTCACCAAAAGGTGTATCCAAGTAGCACAGTAATATTTTACCAAGAGCTTGATTGCATATTTTGAAGCCTTGTCAAAATCAGAATCTGAGGGTATCCAACCTGAAGACTGTCGCAGATTGTTCAATAATCGTATCCTGAGCGTACAACGAACTCTTTGAAAACGATTTCTGCTGCGTACTGGCGATACAAATTCAGGATAATAGTAGTTTGGGTCAATTAAGTGGGCCGGGTCTGTCCTCCATGTATTTTCTCTGCATAACAGGAGACGATGAATTTAGATCGCTGGGTCAGAGTGGGGTATAACTCGTAATAAACGATAAATTTAAGGCCTCGATGATAGATCGAATACCCCTTGGTAGTCGTTTCTGCGCAAGGAGGCTTCAACCCTCAGCTAGTATTCGGAAACGAAGCACCGCCTGATTGCAGTCTCAACAGACAGGACGGATTTACAAGCTCACTGAAATCAATCAGCTGATCCACAGCTCTAATCCTATTGTGCGGCCAGATGTTTTACCGCGCAGACTGGAAAGCTAAACGCAGCCTAACCTTGTTTAGGAAGGCATTTCATTGTACCCGCCCATCAAATAAAAACAGCGAGCGAATGTTCCAGTCCTGCGAGGATCATTGATGTTCTTTTCTGTCATGAACTTTGACAAAACTCTCGTCGAACGGCACCATGGTGTTCTAGTTCAACGGGCAAGTCGACTAAAATTGACCAAATAGCTGTAACCTACCGTTGGCGTGGCTCAGTATAAAATGGCGGATCCTACTGGATTACCTGATGCACTTCACGCTTCAACCCCTCAGTCATCGGTCAAGTTGCAGCCTCGGTAAACTCATCATACTCTACGATACTCACTCATTATGAAGAGAAGCTTAGTCAGGAGTTAAAAGTCTTGCGATGTGGTGAAGTACGTCAACGGTACAGTCAAACCAGATGTGCTAAGCATTCAACAGTAAAGTATGACTGTGGGCCGGGACGGAATTTTGCTGAAGACATAAGATCTCTCGGGAGTTAGGAGTCAAGATAGTGCAAAAGCGAAAGATCATAATCTGTCAGGATCAACGGAGTAACGGTTGGTATCTGCGACATCAGATCTGAAAACGCCTTGAGAAGTATCGTGTAAAACCTGATGGGTAAATATAACCAGAGAACTAAAAGTAACCTCTACATCAGGGAATAGACAAAGACCTAATACACAGCACCAGAGGTCATCACAAGCAGGGTCGAACCTGAATGGCCTNGAATGGCCTCTCCCCATCCTTTTTAGACTGAGGGTAACTCTCTCATCCACTCTATTACTAAATCACTAAATACCATTTGGTCGTTCGGAATACCAAGAATAGATCGCGCAAACAGCGAAAACCTCCGGGATAAGTTTGGTTTCGATCACCATCAAAGTTTCGATTTGCGATACCTAGCTGCCATACGTCCTTAAGAGAGATAAGTATTCGTAAACAGTAAACAGCATTCCGAACGAGTAATGGTTGCGTCGGCAAATATTAGCACTGCGTTCAGTCCTCGAATTACACCACATATATATATCTTTGTGTGGGGAAGCCGGTCACTTTGTGTTAAACCTTCGATGCTCGTAATAAGCAGTTCACTACTACCAATTATTGCAGGACGTAGCAAACGGACGATGAAATACACATTTGGTCAGACTGAACGCTTAGGTTCTGGAATTTTCGGGAAACATGAGAAGAATTCAAACGTCTTATTCCTGATACGGCGAAACGCGGATCAATTCAGCTGTGAAGAGAATGCAATAAATGTTTTCTTCACACCGGATCGATTCAGAACCGATGAACCCACGAAATCAGCGACAACGGATTTGAGAAATGTGAAATTCCTTATTTTTAAATGCTAAGCTTAGTTCAGAGGAAAGCACACGCTGCTGTTTTTGGCTCATATGGTGGACAAACAGTAAAAAACTAAACTGATTGCGGCCAAAGTAAACTAACCGAAACCAAGCCCCATCATTCATGATGCCACCACAATATTGATGTCTGTATTCAGTCTCACAATCGATCGTCCTATGTATTCAGACTTCGAATTCTTTAGGTTCTCTCTAATACGCTACTTTTGCCATAGTAATTTCACACACACTAAAAGCAAAACCAATAAATGTACGCATAGTGAACCTATTTTAATTCACAAATAAGAGAGAAATCAAGTTTACTGGGCAGTCGCTTGTTGTTTGTTTTAGGATGAAGGACATAACGATGTTGGGTTAACTTTTCATTGATGGCACAATCTTTAGGCGAAAAAAGCAGTTCACGGAATAACTAATCCGATTCACGGCTGCAAGGAAAAATAAAACAAAGGCCGTTGTACGGTTGAATAACTATGTGAGAGCTGCCGATTTATTTTCGGATGGAAAGCTGTGAGTTGAAGATACAAGCAATTTCGCATTATTTCTTAACTCCTCCATTGTCACTGGCTGCCCGAGCTCATTGGTTATCCTCTTAATAGATCTGATACGAAGAAAAGGCTTTTCGCTTTGTCAGGGATAGGACATTTGAATTCCTCTCGTTTCCCAAAAATGTCAGACCTGAAGCGTTCAACCAGATAACGCATTTTTAACCGTCCAGTAAGGTCATTCTGTAATGATTGATAGTTGTGACCTGTTTTTTCACGAGTAGCGAACGGTTAGCACAAGGTGGCCGGCTTTCCCGACTACAGAGACGCACAAACGATTCAAGTGGGTGTTCGAACAGGCTTGCCACAGTTTGGCAGGGTAAAAGTATGACTGAACCGCAGCGAAAAATTCTACTCAGCAGTGGGTTTTCAGACTTAGTGAATCGTCTGGTATATTACTTACCGAATAGCTATAGACTGGTGTATGTGCAATAAATAAACATCGATAGTGTAAGATGATAGACTGAGTCTTTCAATCACATGCCAAATTGAAGCACACAAATGAACAATACAACCAGCGATCGAATAGACAGCGAAAGGAAAGGGGAATACAGGCGGGTCAACAAATATATGTAGGGGCATTTTGTGTGTGTGCATGTGATGGTGACGATGATGATTACGACAGCCCACACAGATGAAATTGGTTGGGACCAATCTGACCGGGATTATTATGATGAAGTGAAAAATCAACGGGATTGATTGGTTGGTTGCGTGTGTGTGTGACTGATTGTCCAGGAACAAAAAATGTACACAACTGCGTTCTGCCTACCGCAGCAGCATCAGTGACATCTCGTGTGTGTGGACTGGAACAGTTAGCAAACCGACTATAATCTCAACGTTGAAGTTCAATCAAGTGAAAGACATTGTTTGTTTTGGATCGACGGGGGGGGGTGAGTAGAATGGATGAGTGGAAACAAGTCTAGAAAGCGTACAGGGTGGAGCGATTGAACAGAACACAAATATTCATAGAGAGGCAGGCAACAAGGGTCAACAGCGGTGGAACAAGCACCGTTGTTTGAATAGACTGTATGCTGGGGTGAAAGCAAGTAGAAATAGGTGGTGGCTAGGTCGAGACATGGAAAAAAGAATAGAATGATAAATAAAGCAGCGGATAGTTCGAGAGATCAGTTAAAGTGAGAGACCTAGATCAAAAAAGCCGTATACAGGCACCAGAAGAAACACTGAGTAGAGGATCACGTATACAGATGAAGTAGATAGATGCCTAAACAAAACAATCTCTCCTTGCGCTCATGTGAAAATGTGCATGAGGCTAGAGGAGATATAAAAGAAATAAAAAAATGGAACAGGGAGATAGCCAAAACAATATGGGGTCAAAATTCGATGTTCACTCACGAGCCACACGGGAATAACATGG
>UZAN01040807.1:52383-69634 GCA_900618425.1 Echinostoma caproni | reverse complement strand
TCAGTCCGAGTTCAAGTTCGCGCTGTTCAATTCCGGTTCCTATTCGATTATTACATCAACACAGACAGATATTCGGTACAACGATACGCCAATAGACGTCTTCCGACAACCACGAGTGTTCTTTTCTTTTTGGTTCAGTAACAAGTCAGTAACAAGCAACCTACGGGGCAGTCAGCTTACATGCTGACTGGTGAATGCCATACGTCTCTGTAATTTGGATGGGTAATTTGAATGTGAAAAGATCAGTGCTACTGGTGTGGCCTCGCAGCTCAGTTGGTAGGGCGTGCGCTGTAGAAAAGCGTAGGCGGCGTCCATGCGTGGATTCGAATCCCACGGAGGCTAATGAACTTCTCACAATCCCGAAACATTTGAGAAAGTCAAACAGCTTGTCGAATACTTTCAGCCTCAAGCCTTCTGTATGAGAATGTGAACTGTTGAATGAATTTGGTCCACCATAGAGTGTGAAAAAGCTAAGTGACCGAAAAATAGGAAAATGTGGAAAAATATGTCAATTTCATTGAAATGTATAAAAAATTATGCGCAGCCCAATGTTACGTGTTGTCCTAGTGCGTTATTGACACACTGTACCACACAAGATCGATCCAGTGTGATCCAACTAAATTTTCCCCCTGGAGGTTTTCCCGCACTGTGACGAAGTGAAATCAGGAAAACACTGGTAGTTCTTACCAGTTATACTCTTTGTATGTAAACTTCCTCGTTCAAATTTTAACACTATATACACAGATTCCCATACACTCACAGAGAGAGAGAGAGCAAACCCCACACTCTAATTCGTTCAGACCACAAGCTTCATACCTTCAATTTCTGATTGGTGATTTAATTAAACCAGCTCTTACCTTAGTCTTATTCACCCGACGTAAAGCTCCTAAGTAGTCGTTGTGTAGTGTAAGTTGAAAATATTCCAACATCATTACATCACATACGAAATGGACTGCAAGCCGGAAGTGACGCACTGAACTCACAAAAGAACGATAGAGGTGATTGTACCATCATATTTTGGTTACAAATGCATGGTTAATGGTAGTTCACATGTATTCTATCAAAAAGTTAATAATTTGTGAAACGCTACAACTGTGCTTCTTCTTTGCCTGTATCTGTACTTCACAAATTATGCATGACCTCACAGTCCTAACACACGAACCCGTTTTTACCTAGACCAAAAGATCCACCAGACCTGTGACTGTCATTGAATGTCAAAATAAAAATAAAACCCGTCCCGGAAGCCAAAATGAACAGCTCCGTGTTTTCGTTTGATTATGGATAAAACAGAATCTGTAAGACAGGAAATCTCTGAATCTACAGTAGATAGACGCTTACAACAGGCAATCTGGTTGGAATCACATGATTCAACAGAAGGAGAAAAAGCCAAGATAATAATTCGCTCAATAATCTTGAGTGGCACCTAGGATAAAACAGTTGGCCAAAACCAATGTTGCACCTGTCAATCTGCCAACACGTTATCCCCCAATATTGGTCACACTCACATCCGTATCATCTAAACAGTCGGGAAATTCGCCATGTTTCTACTACCAATTCCGATCACTAGTGAATAGGCGATGATTCGATAAACAATTCCGAGTTCTCCAAAACAAGCTAATTAAAACAAGCGAGTCATGAACACTATTCACGGTGACGATGATTTGTTGTCTTTTTGAAACTCTGTCCTTTAGTATTCTCAAGTTAACTATTACTTCACAACAGTCAGTCAACATAAAATGAACAACTTCCCTTACGACGACATTATTCCGACATTACGACAGTAATCATAACTAATAGTGTTGCAGTACATTGTTGACCGTCTGTTCTCTGAGTACCCATAATTGCACCTGGAGTCTATCTCGACGGGCTTCAGATGAATCATTCTGGCTGCCCTCAGTCCAAGTACCAAAATAGACGATCTACACTTGAGTCTGTAATGACCAAAATATGGTCAATTTCCTTCTCTGTTGCATCCCTCAAAGATTCGAAAGAATGAATAAATTCCAGTATCAGCAACATTCCATATTGATCATTAGTTTCTACATTTTTAAGTAGCTCGAAAAATTGCTGGGTATATTTATGGCACAGTGATTAGGAGTGATAAAAGCTACCTAACATTCATTATGTCCTTCCGTTTGCGGTGATTGCTGACCGTTTATTTAAGGCTGAGTTCTAAATATACAACCTAAGGTAGCTTTGTTCGAGCAAAAAATTGGAATCTTTCATGATGCATTCAGCTGAATATTTGAACACTATTTGGAAAATGTTTATCTGGATCAGTTTAACACCGTTTATCCCAAAATTACATGCTTAATTTTCAAATCCAATTCCCGAATTTCAAAGAAAATTTTGCCTTATTCCATCACCAAACGATATTTATTCGATTCTCTGACGTGGTCGAAAACGCTTTCCTACAAAAACGAGAAACGAAGTACTACAACAGTTACATTGTTCATTGTTTCATAAGTCATATTTTGTGTTTCAACTCCACTAGACCGAGCCACAGGTTAGTGAAATTTATTGGTCGCGGAGCTACGGACGGCGCCGAGAAAGCAGAGGGCATTCGTCAGTTTACAGCTTGCTCGTAAACTTCAAGGAAAGGTCAATTCAGTGGATTCAATGCGGAATAGTACTTATGGCATTCTTCGTTTTAGAAACACAATGACTCAACATCAACCTGTTCAAAGAGGGAAGCACTAGGGTGATGACAACAAGTTGAAGAGTGATATCAATCTGTTTGTTTGTGTGCAACACACGTTCATTGCTTCCACTGTTATCCGGTGAACCGTTCGCAAGGTGTTGAAAGTCACTTGTCGGCCAAAAACGTCCAAACCAAGCCCGAGTGCCCAGGCAGTGAGACGAACGGAGCAAAAAACATTTTACAAACAATTCAAACCAAGAAAAACGTGTGTACCTCTTTCTACAACAATTCACAGAAACTCAGACTCTGTGTGACAATCAGAAAAACGGTCTGATGATGGTTCGATTGAACATGAATTTATAAAGGGTCATGCAAAAGACTGCACAAGAAAAGAAAACGAGCTATAACTGGCTGATTCAGCATAATCAACTCTCCTCTCTCGCTCTCAGCAGTAACTTGTCCAACTAAAAACATCCGTGTATGGTTCTCACAAGACTTATTCCATCAGTGAATTAGGTGTCACAATAGGTGAAACCTCATTGGTTGAGTGTGACATTGCATGTCGGTTGGTCAGTGATCAAACCGGTACACCGCAAGATGTTAAAAAAGCCCCAGTAATGTTTAGATACTATGGAGAGGGGTCATTGCATAAACCGGGAATACGCTATTACGCGTTGGTTTAGTTTGGGTATTCAAAAATGTGGGAAAATATCGGACAATGCGAGTTCGCATGGGTGAGATACAGCAGATTATTGCTTGAACAGATGTGAATGAAGATACCAAATGGTTCCACTTAGATAATGATCATGAAACGGTTTCACATAACAAAATACCAGAAGAGTGATACGTTCTGGAGTTCACTCATCATATAAGATGTTTGCCTGTTGCAAAGATCCCCAAAGAAAATTCTCAATAGACCACAATAAGCAAAACCTCGATCGAACAAAGCTTGAAATGACAATGAGATATTGGTTATAGGTGAATGACATATTACGGGCTTCTTTAAAGTACATCCGTGAATTCAATGCCACGAAAATCATTATTTTCTTCTAAACCTTTATTGATCATCCTCTTGAACACACATCGTGCAATCTTTCTCCAGCATATTGTTTACGCCGCCCAGTCTGCTTCTAGGTTTGCTGTTAAATACTACTATTTTAGGCTTCCTCCAACCGGTTGCCTTTACTTTGTCTCATTGTGTGTGTGGTTCAAATCAACTTTACAGATTTACATCTTTTCGTCTGCAAATTCATGAGCAGTTTTTGTATCAAACTGAAAACGTGTATTAATAAGTTCTCCAAAGCACCTTCTAGCGATAGACCGGTACCATTCACACGCATCATAATCACGATTATCGTCGGTTGCTTACTGATCTATTGACTTTAAATACCTTCGTCATGCATGTACTATTCCTTTCCTGTGTAATGTTGTCTTACCAGACAGAGAACACCTGTAAGATCATCTCAAACTGGCTTCCCCTTTCCTCTTGTTCACGCTCTCTCGTTTGACTCTCTCCATATTAATGGGCTCTAAAGATTTTCACAATACAGTCGTCGTCCACATTTTTTGACTACTATCTCTGTCTCTCATTCTCGTTATCGGGATTCCGATAGGAAATGGTCTACACTGAACACAATTGCTGACATGGGACTGGTACGAACGTTATCGGTAGTGATGTGGTCCACCTTATCTGGAAGGCCACAATTATTGTTATTTGCGCACCAAGAAGTAAGGACCACCAAGCGACTAACCAAACGGTGCAACAACATTATGCAATACCCGAAATGCAGCTGACCAAATTTGGCACATGTATTAGGGATAGTCAATAAATTCTTTTGCTGGCAAACGAAAACATCCGGTTCGTACAGAAATCCGTGATGATATTTTGAATCTTCCAGGTAAACAAGCAATAAAATTACATCTGTACCATTGCTAATGTCAAAATACACTCATCCAACAAAAGAGTTCTCAAAATTGACGATTTGGCTGTTTTGATGTTTTATGTATGATAACAAACTATAAGAGGGTTTCGTCTTCATAGACAGCATAGTGAAGCTGAAGTAAATTTTACCCAAATACCAGCTAAAACAGTTCAATTGGCAAAAATAACCAGATGAACTGATAGCTCATGAGAATGATACCCAACAAGTCCACTAAAAATACAAATGCCATGAACGGAATCATCGTAGATATCAAATAACGTGAAGAATAACAAGGTAATATTGGTGAAAATTTATTGAAAAACTCAACATCTGTCCACATCATTTCCAACAAAAGATAACACAAACGCATCTGCATGTTTGTGCGTCAGGCAGTCTCACTCCGACCGGACAACATCAAATACCTCACACCGCGGTCTAATATTCCTCGCCTTCCTCACCCTCACCTTCACCGTCCACACTGTCCACACCAACTTCTTCGTAATCCTTCTCCAACGCGGCTAAATCCTCACGCGCTTCAGAGAACTCACCCTCTTCCATACCCTCACCGACATACCAGTGCACAAATGCACGCTTAGCATACATCAAATCGAACTTGTGATCCAAACGCGCCCAAGCCTCGGCAATCGCGGTCGTGTTGCTCAACATACACACGGCACGTTGCACTTTGGCCAAATCACCACCGGGAACCACAGTCGGTGGTTGATAGTTGATGCCTACCTTAAATCCGGTCGGACACCAGTCCACAAACTGAATGGTCCGTTTCGTCTTGATTGTCGCGATAGCCGCATTCACATCTTTCGGGACCACATCACCACGATACAGCATACAACAAGCCATGTATTTACCGTGGCGCGGATCACATTTAACCATCTGATTGGCCGGTTCGAAACAAGCATTGGTGATCTCGGCCACACTCAACTGTTCGTGATAGGCTTTCTCAGCCGAGATGACCGGGGCGTAAGTGGCCAATGGGAAGTGGATACGTGGATACGGAACCAGATTGGTTTGGAACTCGGTCAAATCCACATTCAACGCGCCGTCGAATCGCAACGAGGCAGTGATCGAGCTCACAATCTGTCCAATCAATCGATTCAAGTTTGTGTATGTCGGTCGTTCAATATCCAGATTTCGCCTGTTGCACAAAACGGGAGCGGAAAACGTTGATCAGAAATCATCAATGCATATTACTTATGCAAACAAATAGCTTCCATATTCAAACTGGTTTGTACGATAGAAAACGAAACCGGGAGGGAGAAAGAATGGTGAGTAACGTACCGGCAGATGTCGTAGATCGCCTCATTGTCTACCATGAACGCACAATCAGAATGTTCCAGAGTCGTATGTGTGGTCAAGATGGAATTGTACGGCTCAACCACAGCGGTGGAGATTTGTGGGGCCGGGTAGATGGCGAACTCCAGCTTCGATTTCTTCCCATAGTCCACACTCAGACGTTCCATGAGCAGTGAAGTGAAGCCGGATCCGGTCCCTCCACCGAATGAGTGGAATAAGAGAAATCCTTGCAGTCCCGTGCACTGGTCAGCCAATTTACGGACGCGATCCAGCACGAGATCTACAATCTCTTTACCAATTGTATAATGACCCCGAGCGTAATTGTTTGCAGCATCCTCTTTGCCAGTGATCAGTTGCTCCGGATGGAACAATTGTCTGTAGGTGCCTGTGCGAACCTCGTCTGAAATGGGACAGGGAATTGAGAGAATCTTAAAAGACCTTTTGCTGCATTAAAATTGTCGAACCCAAAAATCGGTCATTGTTTCAATATTTTCATTTCAGTAATTTTGTAACTGAAGAACTACTCTTGCCTTTTCAAGTCATCTCACCTAGACTTTACTTCAATCATTCTCTTTTCTATTACACACTGCAACTGTCAGCTTTTGGTAGTAATGAATAATGAATATATCAGATAGGCTCCTGCGAGAGGCAGTAGCTTTGATACTTTCAGTGAAAATCATCGAGTTTTCCCTAATTTTGTTCTTTTGAACGTGTACTGCCCTCTCCTGAGCTATCGCTAGGGAACGAGAGCTTGATAAACAAAAGATGTTGGTTCCTGCCTGGATCTAACAAACCCAACTCGATTTCTTTTACAGACCGCAAATCCGTATCTTTGTGAAAGAAGCGAGATAGAGGGGCTGGACAGTGTTAACCGTGAGCTTGCGTAGACAGACAGAGGAGAGAGAAATAGCATTTGCAAACACAGATCAGAACAAATGAGATATCCACGCGGACATTATCGAATTTTGAATATCCCTCATCAGCATTTGATAGTATTTGATAAGATAGTAGTCCAGTCAAATATCGGACCTGATCATAGTGCACTGCACTGGATTTCAATGGACCAGTTTTCAAAAATAACGAACCAAAGTGATTTTGATTCGTTGCCGTAGAGGAAGTTAAACAGTAATCTAATCTCTCCTAATCTTACATTCGGAAAGGAGTTGTATTGGGGTAGAAAACTATCTGGTGCTCATGAATGAGAATGTGCCTAATAAATGCATCCATGCTCTCAAAGTGTGGACCACTGGCTATGCAGTCTGTTAGAAGCAAACAAATTGAGAGAACTGTTGCAGCTATGATAAACTACTTCATATATCCCGACCCCGTTGAACCTGCTTCACCATGCAAACGACTTACCGACTACGGTCGGTTCCAGATCTACGAACACCGCACGGGGAACGTGTTTACCAGCTCCGGTCTCACTAAAGAACGTATTGAATGAATCATCTCCCCCGCCGATCGTTTTGTCGCTGGGCATCTGTCCATCCGGTTGAATTCCGTGCTCCAGACAGTACAGCTCCCAACAGGCATTCCCGATCTGAACACCGGCTTGACCCACATGGACAGAGATACATTCACGCTAAAGAAAAGTGCAAGGTGAGTGAGATAGATTCCGCTTACCATTTTTCAGCAGACAACGAACAAGTCACGGACTTGATAAAAAAGACACTGAGCCAACTGAACCGACCAGAATGGAAATTAGCCTGAACTACTATAATTTATATAGGTTTTTCTTTGAATGGCTACGCAAATAATGTTCAGAATTATAGAATGCACTTTTCCCCGTGATCCCCGCTGTCTATGAATGTTCAATAGAAAAGAACAACCCCGCGGGGATACGAGGCTGCTCGCTTTTGTCTATGCGTCATAGTAACGGTGCCAAAAAGTGCATTTTATTGGATGTAATTTAGTCACCAAGCAACCGAAATTGACTGAGCTAACAGATCCCATTGACTGATTGACCCGAGTATTATGTGCGTATGAGCGATGGTGTGCAATTGTCCTGAATGACAAAGTATCCGGTGAGAACAATCCAGGGGCAACATTTTTCTGACGTGTATCAGAGTACCCTAGTAGACTTGATGGGCATTCGAAAACACCGTTTCTACGAAAGGTCAAATTGCGATCAAATTCCAGTACAAAACTTCTCATTCAGACCAAGAATTGAAACTGTTCCCGGGGGTATCAATAAACATCTCACCTACAGGTCTGGAGCACTAGGTTGACAACATCCGAAGTTCAAAATCGATAGAAGCTGACCAACAGTGTATTTAAATTTCCATTACAAATTTCACAATCGGCTAGCGCAGATTAAATCGTATTTTACTATCGATACCGGAATGAAAATCTTTCATTGCAAACCGGGAAAACAGTACATTACATCTGGTTTCCTATAAACCCTATCTGTAATGTTACTCCTAGCTAGAGTGGGATAATTATATTTCCCGATTTTTTCTTTTCCACCATTGAAGAACTCCTCTCACGGAACCCCTACACGTGAATTTAAGAATTTAAGATGAATATCATCGTGCAGTGGGACACCGTGAAGGATAATTCAGTTTCTATTCGCTGGCTCACATGGCTCTAGCAAATTAGGCCATAAATAGCAACACGAAAATCTGTCGATTCCATTTCCATGAACAGATCAACAGGAATTCAGTGGAAGAGTACTTTCAATAGTCGGCCTCCATTCAAGAAAGATGCAGCTTTTTAACCAAATGGATGTAACGTTCAGTGTTACTGGTGCCCGCCTCTCACGACATCGCTTACTATCAGTCAGCCTAACGAGAACAAACGGTCATCCGTGCACGGAGATCAGTGTACGTGAACTTGCGGAGCTAATTACACAGATTCAGTGCCAAGTGGATTACTTAAACGGATCAAAGAACAGAAATCACGGTACACAAGACACGGAGGTACACTCGAGTTAGACTGTCGTTCATCTCGCGTAAACGGAATACTTAGCAATAGATGATTCAACATTTTGCGAAGGTCTATGGAGTTGGTCCACACGTTCAGGGGAAGTTTGATCTATGGACTGCTCGTACATTGGTCTAAGGACACCAAATACAATGACAGAAAATCAAATGCCTAATGCACAACCATGATGGGCGCGTGGTTTGACCGTCAATTACGTAACCGTCACTTTCGCCTCTCCGAGTGCGTTCTCTAATGCTTAAATCGCCCATAACGCAGGACGTGTTTCGAATTGCGCGGTATCACTGTCACGATAAATATAGATATTTGTATCTCCCAAGATATCACATGGGTTTCGCATATTGACTGCGCCTGAAAAGGATTCGACGATTGTGCTTCTTTAGATCCCGTTTGTGATCTTTAGAGGTTCCACTGTATTTACTCTCCTGTTTTGCATATTTTTGTATTGGTAATCACCTTCTTTTCTACTTTCAAGTGTTTTTCACTGGTTCTCGAGTTCAAGATTATACAATTCCACGTCAGACTGTTAGAATAACTTCACCCAAAAGCGGTGCGCCCTATTTGAATTTACTTCCCTTTGCTTTCCCCTTTGAGAAAACTTCAGCAACATCGTTCTGTCAGACGTCCGTCGATCAATACACACAGACCTTAAACAATGCGTTCCACTTCCGTAACTCGGTATCATTATAAACATGTGTATCCTCAGAACACTTCACACAGCCATTTTCATTTGTCCCATGTCTTTCCAGATTTCTGACAAAGAAAGCATCAACCATAGAAAACTTTTGACAAACCGAAGGCAGTTGATATCCATTTTCACATTCTCACGCCATCTTCTGCTCTTTAAATTACGCCGCTCTAAACGACCGTGTGCGATTGAGTGTGATGACCACTGACCCCGGCGTGCATTGCGATGAATAAAGCAATTTATGACTTAACTTACCCTGATTAAATGGGAAAATGGATCTACGAAAACGTGTTCCAGTGCTAATCATGTATTGGTAAGCTTATCGTGATATTCCAGAAACGATATTGCAGAAGCTAATGATGCGCATTTCCACAAAAAGCACTCAACCTCTTCAGAATGAAGAACACGTATTGGGGATCATTTGTCCCACGGTGTGTCAGACAAAGAAATTCCTGAAACCTTAACAACATCTTCACACACGGATTCCGGAACAAACTATCAAGTTGAATCATGCTCCCGTTGAGTGCTCATTATTCTTATCATCAACAACGTCAATTATACCTAATACAAAGTTTGCAGTCTATTTTGAGGAACGTAAAAGTGCAACTGACCCACTTTTTACTCAACCTAATAAATTGATGGTAAGTCACCTCCGAGTTCTCGTCCGGTAGTTGCATATAGAATGTTTTTGCTCACCCTCCCCCCCTACCTCCAGTCTTATGTGTACATGTAAAGTTATCCTTTTGTTTATCACTGAGACAAATGGCAATCATTGCACCATAATTTTGTTAGTTTTAGTGGATCATTGTTCACAGGATAAAAGAATAGGTCTAACTCTGTGAAGGCTTGCCGCCAATGAATCTCGGAGACAGCGCAAAAACCGATCCAGGGTATGAGAATGTTGTTGCACTTTTAGTTACGGTATTGGCGGATCCCTGACACGTTGTGAGCATGTTATGAACGGGTTCGGCAACCGATGATCCAATTGGTCAATAAGCGTCTTACTAACGACAAGCATCATTTAATTCGGCCTCTTGTAGGCACTGAAAACCACGCTACCCACCCTTACCTCGACGAGGTCGATGCGCCCTTGTTTAAGGTCTCATACCCCCCGCCCCCGCCCCCTCCCCCAATTACCTTCAATGTTATCGTGAGAGCAAAGAGAAGGAGCATGATCCCAGGAAGTACCATCCAGTGAGGTGACCTCATCATTTGTGTATAGATTCATTTGAAACACGTCTGGTTAAAAGAGTGACAGCTTTGTGAATAAGCGATCATAGGCGGAAAAAAGCTACATGGAGGTCAAAGGTCACGGAAACACGAACCGGGTTGTGTACAGGTGCGGGGATCGTAAACGGTGAACTTGGGGCCACTCACACTCTTTCCATGGTAGTCATGCCATCGGCTTGCTTACACCCGGATCGAATTTTCAATATCGAATAGCACCTGTCTGTGCGAGCAGTAATGAATAACTGCTCTTCTAGAGCACCATAATAAGCAACGTATTCCTACGGTCGTCACCTAGGTCGCCATTTACTATAGACGGTTGGTATCTAACAGATGAAGTGCAACTGAACTTAGAATTGGACCATTTATGCACCAGATACTTGGAAGTACATGCTTTCAGATCCTGATATACACTGGACACTCAGTTCTTCCGACCTACTGTAGATACATTGAAAATAGGCATGAAGCGGTAAGTGAAGAGTCGGCGGGTTGGTTCAAAGTGGATGCCATAAGCATTCGTTTTTGTAATGGTATGAACAAAATAATCGAACTGAAGAACAGTTTTACCAGAACAAGGCTATCTGAGCAAAGTTCTTAGTAAATTTAACAAGCAGTGAACGTACAACACGAGTGGAATTTGCAGTCAAGACTGGTGGTGGGTGTCGGGGAAGAGGAGGTTTGCTGGTAATGGTGGTGCTTGAGTAGGAGAACAATATTCAAAGTCTAATTATCACGCCAATAAAGGCTTTATTTACACAAAGGGTGAATTTTCAGCCATTTACGAATTTATACACTGGATATACATAAATTGCAATAAGAGAAAATAATTCTTATTCTATGGTAAAAGAACAAATTCTCATGCAAGAATCTTTGCCTAAGGTGGGTGACAAGATCCGTGCAATCGCATAGAAACGAGCCAGGTGTGGAATGATACCGTTTCTGTATAAAAATATACGTGCAAAAACAGTTGATATTTCGAATCATTTCGGGGATTGGACACATTTTTCACAATAATTGTAGTGAAGACACGGAATCAGCCATTCTGATTTGATTGTGAGTCGTGTACATGTCTTACTGGACCTTTTGGTTCATGGTTGTTTTTGTATTTTCCCTGTCTTATAGGTCGTTTGGAAGCACCCCTCTCCACGGAGAACCTACTGTGAAAAGTGTGTCCTACCTGTGTATTGTGAGCCTCAGTGAGTGGCCAGGTATTGCGCGGCCTTTTGTGAAGACGATGATTGTATGAGAACTCGGACTGCGTAGACCGGAATCAATCTGCTAGTGTATTTCGAGTGGAAACAGAACAGGGGTCCGTCCGGCATACTACAATAATTCTATGCAGATAATGACCTTGGTCAAGCGTTATCCTATCAATAATCTTGTCACAGGCGTTGGAAGGCTTGTAAACGTAAAACGCTATCAATTTCACTGCATTGGAACAAAAGGTTTTGGGTTTTGGAGGAAAAGTGAAACCACTTTCAATCAAACCAGAGATAAATATCGGGGAGCAGTAAAACCAGTGTAGAAGGATTCAGGCAATCATGAATTTAAGGATAACGTTATGTAAAACGACTTGTTTCGTGAGCCTGTATGCATAAAAGGATTGTGAGTGAACAGTTCTAAAAACAGGTATAATCTGAGCAGATCAGGACATGTTATGAGAGTGAGTGATACCGAGTCATTTTACAGAATCACGTTTGAGGGTGCTTCGACGATTGAATGTGAGACCCGGCAGATTGCTTACCTATGCAAGACAACGAGGACCGATTTGAAGACCTAAGGGAACATGAATGCCCCTGTCATTGTTCAGTACAAGAAATCGCGCAGCAGACCAACCGTGACGTTAATCAAGGCTGCCTTGGGGAAGATGAAATATGCCTGGACTAGGGGAGGGGCAATCATTATATCATCAGCGTACTAGCAAGCAATAAAGTTAAGGGTAATGGAGGATGTTGTGTGTGCACGTGGAAAAAAGAGAGAACGTAATTTCACCCTGAAAAGCACAACAGAATAGATATTTAGGTAAGACGACAATGTACAATTTAATGAAATAAAGTGGGTCTTATGGGACAAGTAGCCAATTAAGACATTTAAAATTTCAGGTCTCCGATTGCACATCCCCCAAAGACCGAACAAGATGTTAGCATAATCACGAAAAGTCAAACGACCTGTATCTGCACTTTGCCTGGATATAGCAAAACACAAAATATGGGCAACAGCGTCACGTAATAACACGGGATTTGTAGGCAAATGTATAGGATCATGACAGTTATTTAGAGATATGACACGGTGCAATAAAACACTTTCAAAAGCTTTCGGCAACGTAGATGAACAGGCAATTGAATCATGTATTGACTATCCTTGCTTCGCGATTTGTATAATTCGGGCCAACCTCCAATTATCGGTAATCACTCCGGAACAATTCAGCAGTATGTGTTGGAAGCTGACTTTTAACAAATAAGGTACTTGTAGATCAAGACTGTGAGCTTTGGTGACCTTGAATTCCCACAAGACCGGGAGAATATCNNATCGTATGGAGAAACGTGGTACTTTCATGGGTTGGAAAAGCAGGCGAGCGGGAGCTTGAGGAAGGTAAAGTGGAGGAATGTTGATTTGATTCGTTATTGTTAGGACAAAATTCAAATGTGAACCACAGCGTTCCTACATCTTACGACAGCTTTTATTACCCAAATATACCTCGACCTTCATTCCGTTCGGGTATCCTTATTCAGCTCTGATCAGAACAGATAGTCCTCTTACACCTGCACCTACCGGTCATGTCAGGCATTCATATAGCCCAACAGAGTCGCTTGAGGATAAGGTTGGAAAACCTATCAGTTTGAATATGAATAGTTTCAACAGGGCAGCATTGGTCATAGAAAAAATTAAAGTCATCAGCAAGATGTTTATCAGACAAAGTGATGTGAGTATTGGAGAACACAAAAAGGTCTATGGGAAAAACTAAATCCCTGAGTCTATTCAAGTTATTGGAGGAAATTTTCTCTTCTTCAGAGTACTAGAAGAGGGTCAGGAGTGAAAGGTATGACTTGTTTCAAGGTATCTCTTAAGGCAAAGAAAAATTGTACAAGTGAACGAAAATGAAGTGTTTATCTGGTTGAACTAGTGACGACAAAGTATCAGCAATGAGGTGATAAGATCCGTCGATGTATCAAAACTAGCTGATGAACAGGAAGAGGAGGTTTAAGGTGATTGATATGCTTGTGCAAGAAATACTACATGTGTGAACGAATTAAATGGAATCTTCAACAACTTTTAAACGATCGAAGAGAGTCAAGTATCTCGCTGACTCCGTTTAAAAGTGTTGAATATCGTCACTGTTAATGGAGTTAACAGGATCAGATCACGTCATATTCGGATAAACGGCGAAACACTTACCTCCAATGATCAAATCTTCGGTTCAAATCAATGCGACGCAGCTGACATGGACACAAAATTCACCCATCGGAGTACCGGATCTGTGACACACTGTGAGGTTCGTGCTGCATGTCAGTAGTGGTCCACTAAGCACCACTAGACATTTCGAATCTAATGCCCGGTTACTCGATCAATGTGGCTGTCCGCGTTTTCATAATCGGGGCCATACTGCCTGAGAACATTTACCAAGCGGCGTTTCATGGGCGACTAGATTTAAGGTTAATCACAGTTGAAAACAATCTGGATTGTCACCGGCGGTGTGAGTGCCGTAAGGATCTAACCAATACGATTGTACCTGTCCTATGTTATATAACCGGGATTCACAACTATTCATTTTTATCAAACTTGTGTGGCAGTCATATTTCACGAAATTCTTACACCATGGCGACAGTTGTGACACCCGGTTGGATCGAAGAATAAAACAAATCAACAACTAATTGCTAGTTGACCGGTTGTACTTAAAAAACTCAAATTCAAACATAGGATCGGTGATAGATTGATTCCAGCTAGGTGACCTATCTGACCCTGAAATTGGAATTCTCATTGGTAGCAGCGGTCCTATGGCCGTCCAATAGATAGATCTTTTCCTTGTAGTTTTTAGCCAATCCGAATTTTTACATACTCATGTCATGCTAAATGTGAAAGGGACTTACTTGTGATAAAACCATTTGCAAAAATTCCTGTTCGGTAATCTAGTTCACATCATGTGATTCATGAATGCCTCGTTAGCAAGTTCATCTTAAGATTGTGTGCTCCACATGTGCTCCGGGTTGTCCTAGTAAACAGTAACTAATAAAGCACAAACACACCGACGGATTTTTATTTAGGAGAAGCTCATGAACTGAATTCGAGTGTGTATTTTTAACGTACCAAACGAGATCTCGTGGGTTTAGTAATACGAGCCATGTTTATCATTTGTCGTGCTACGGCGTAGCAGACAACCACAAGTTCCTGCTTGTTTTTATGGTAATCAGATGATGATTTTAATCACAGACGAGGGATCGGAACAGGTCAACTTTTCCAATGCAGGTATATTTCATCAGTGCTCACTCCAGTCGCTGAGCATATGCAGCAGCCTAGTACAGTGGAGAATAGAATTTGACAGAGCGTGGTCTCTAAATCATAAGGTAAAATGGAGCGTTAATGACGTGTGGGGTGTGAATACATGAGACTTCGTCGAATACCCTTTTCTGATTCGGTGTGGTTAACCTTCGGTTGGTTTGTAGCCATTTTCGGGTGACCAGTTGTTTTTATGTGTACATTTTAACTCACCCCGTCGATCATTCCTTCCCACCAACGTTTTCCTAAATTTTAGTCAACAAATAATTCCGTTTATACATACCTTTTTAAACGTCGGAAAATTTATCTTGGATTACATGTAAAGGATTCAACATCCGTGAACAACAACATGCGTAAAGGTTAATTGGTTATGCTCAAACCGACCAGTCAGAACACATATTCGAACGCAGTCCTCTTGATATGCGTGTACTTTGAGGACGTGATGTACGGATGTATTTACAACTGACTACTGAGTAACAAGAAGTAGTTGAAATTCTGTTGTTATTTGTTGAGTGAAAAATCCTTCAGGTCGGACATCATCTGGAAAGAGTATAGTATCACTGACGTATATTCAAGAATTTCTGTCGACAGTGAACTCTGAGGTCGGGTGAAAATTATGGCTTCTTGGCCTAAAAATGGACATTAGTCTTCTTTAAAATATAAAAATAAGCTGTTTACAATTAATTTAATTTAATTGCTTTCGCATGCACTCAACTCAAAATTGATTTATTCATTCAGTAATTACTTTTCAACTGGCTCTCCTTCTTTATGATCAGAGTCGATTTATTCATTTGTTTTGGTGATATCCGACATACGAAATTGGTCAGTCTAAAGTAACTTTGCATATAACAATTCTTCAATTCAAAAGCAACAAGCTGTACCTCAAACTCATTATCCAGTTCTATTCGTCCCTATATCATGTGGTGGTGGTACCCTGTGAGTCATTGGTATTGATACGTTCGTGCACGAATTCGTTCGACAAAATGGCCCTGGCTATCACATGAATAAGACCTTTGTATCACGTGATCTTCCGTCTGGCGTGTTGCGTATACAGGTGTTATAAATCCACAAAACGGCGCCGGGACGAGGGGAGTTGTTCATTGTGAATAACGCCAAGAGTATCAGTAAAGTAATATACATACAACAAAATGTCTCACTCGGAACAAATCTTCGGAATTCCCATAGGATAATTCATGGAACGGTCCTACGGTAGATGCGCCTTTCCCGTAGTTACCATTTTAAACACGGTAATTTGCTCTAAGAATTCTTGTTCCATTAGCAGGATGGAAAACATATTGAACAACGTTTACAAATAAATATGCATTTTCCGTACTATTTGTTCTTTCTTTCTTTCGGACTTCTATTTCATCCGAAGTTAACAAAATCGTTCAACGCAAAAAAAGCCAGTTAGTAAAACTCCAAGAAGAGTTTTGCGTTGGCATGTATTAGTGAATATTGTAGTCGGAACTTAGGACAAGTTTTATTATTATGATTATCTGTTTACCCCAAAGGGCTTAGGAAAATAGTACGTGTATCTTAGACGAGTCAAACGTTAGCCCGTGTCGTCATCGTTTAAGCATTTTCCATTCCGAATTTTCCATATGGCTCACCGTTCCACAACTGATTCCCCCGTGGTGCTTCTCTACCAACACTTAAGCAGCGTCGAATTCAGTGCTTATCCGCCGCCTATGCCGGCCCGAAGATCACATGATCGGTAGGGTTCATTTATCGATCGATCGGATAGTCCAACCGCAACAAGGGACCTGGTGCTTGCCCAGCTAACCCGAGTGAGAAACCACACCTTGTTTACAGCTGCAAGTCTTAAACAGGCCTAGTTAACTTCGACTATACAACAGGCGTGCTTTCACTACCCGGGTAGACTATACCTTTATTTGTCTATCTTGTTCAGTATTATACGTGCGCGACCGATGAGAGTATACGGAAGGAATTCCTCTCGCAGTGCTTGTCTTCTGACATACCTGTTTAAATTCATTACGGGGTCCAAATGCTTCAAATATATGTGTCTCG
>UZAN01040807.1:39640-51989 GCA_900618425.1 Echinostoma caproni | reverse complement strand
TGGGGGGGGGGGGAGTGAGCCATATTCTTGGTGTGAAAAACTACACCTGAAAGTGGTCCAGTATTGGGGAGTGTTGGTGAACCGGGAATTGCCGAGTGTTTGTTTTAGATGTTACTCCTGATTAGTGGTCTACTCGTATTGAATAGTAGTCTGACAGACCGGTTCAAGGGACTGAGGCAACTAGAAACAGATAACCCAGAAAGATTGTATCGCTTGTGAACGTGACGTACACAGCTGCGGGTGATCGAAGCACTGGTCGAAAGTCCGATATGATCGCCATGTAAGTACCTTTTAAGTACTTTTTTGTAGAAAATCAAAGGAATGGTACGAAAACATTATTCCGAACACTTAATATAATGAAGTCCGGGAGATGAGTTTGGATTCTGCCGAAACCGGAGATCGCTTGAGAAACACACTGGGTGGTTGATCGGTGATTGGATCATTAAGCCACCCATTTAATCGAACAAAATTTTTCATCGCCAAAATTCCCATCCGTAGTGAGTTGCTCTCAGATTAGCAGTATTTATTCCCTAAACTGCACTCAATAATTATGAATATTTTGCTGTTAGAAGCAATTCAAAGATAAGGCATTCGACACTCCCCATCTACGTCTGTATAGGGGATTTGTGGATGACACATTGACAATACTTGGAACCTCCACTGCTGACCAGTACCACTAAAAGTCCATGTAATGGTACCCGGTATCAAGCTGAAAAGCGAAAGAGTAAAATTACCAACTTTCTTCCCTTGATATCTTCATCATGAGAGAATAGAATGGGAGAGGAGAGATCATGGTCTGTCTATCATTCTCCCAATCGTTTATCTTATTCTATGGTTGGTTTATAAATGAATTTTACTCTTGCCTCTCTATAAGAGTGAACTATTTGTTCATTCGGTCTTACACGGAGTGTTGCCATGGCATTTGCTCTATAGAAACCACACCTGGTAACTTTGAACGAAGTACACAATAGAATTCCGTATTCCAGAACACGATAAAGTACATTTCACTTCTTTTGACAACAGCCAGAACGATAACTAATCATTGTAATTGTTGAGTGAACAATAGGTAATGAACTATTCATCATTCGCTTTCTCTGTAATTTGGTTTTTTGGTTAATCACTGGTGTTCCAGAAGAGAAGACCTTTCCATGCACTGTTGTAATCTGGGTTAGGTTTTCAGTTTTCACCTCATTTTGAGCTAATAAATTCGTAAAAAATAAGTCTTAAAATTCGATTTCGCTTGTTCGTGTAAATGTTTTTAATTGAATTAACCTGATGGGTTTGATACGTCCCGTATTGCCCACTGGGAAGCGTTTGTACCAGCCATTAGTATGGGTGTTTTTCACCCTGCAGAGTAATTCACAGAGAACATAGATTTAACCGACCAGTTGGCTGGAAAGGAAATGCAACTCAATCTATCGGTAGTCACATTGCTGGATCCTATCATATAATAAAATGCATGTGTAGGCATTTAGTAGAAGTGACTATCTCTGCACTCTTGAGGAGGAAAACTATTGGATTTCCCTTGCTTTACTTATTGTCGAACCAGCAGTCATGTGGTCGGTGTACCTAGTCAGCGGACGTCTCCACATGCAGGAATGAAAACGCTTATCTATTTGGTAGGGAATAATTTTTTTCTGCAATGCTGAACTGTTTATGATGCACATATTACAATTTTTATCGAGTTATCGTCTATTTGGTGACGTAACACAGCACCAAGCCCAAATGTAGATCCATCTCGCTATCGGTGAGTTTGTTTGAGTTTAAATGAACCAAACAGAATGATGATTCTAGCCGATGTTTAACAGTGGTGAAATCTTTCATTAATAAATAAACCCAAACCCATGGTTTATGCCATAAATCACATAATGTGGTCTGAGTTTTTGGGAGATATTAGAGAGGAATAGACAGCAGTGAGAGAGCATACCAAAGAGGGATGATGCTCCATTAATATCCGAGGCTATAGAGCTTCTAAGATGCGTTTAGCTTTATTCTCACTGATAGGCAGTCCGTTTACATCAAGATGATAGCCAAGATTCATAATAGAGTCACATTTGAATTCACATTTGGATCGTTTCAGCTTCAGCTTATGTTTGTGTAAGTGTCCGAGAATGGTGGATATGGTCTGTAAGTGTTCGTCATTAGTACACCACCAGTAAGGATATCCTCCAGATGCCCATACGTGGACGAGATGCCTTGGATCAAGTATCAATAATTTTCTTGATAAATGTGCTGGGTCAGAACTAATTCAGAAGGGTAAACGAGCACGTTGAAAGAGACCAATGTGGCTTGTGATTGTTGCTTGGGCATGAGAGCATTCGTTCAACTCAATTTGAGAGCATACATACACAAATTCTCCACAGGTGGCATCGAATTTGTGATCATGGTGGTGAATCAGTTTATGAGCAACGCCAATTCGGAGGTAATCATCTGGTTTGCCCAAGGTACCAATCGATATTTACCATTAGTGGTGCTAGGCTGCTTTTATTAAGCCTTCTTTCTGTAACCTCTGCAATTCTTCTCCTAACTTTAATCTTACTGCGTACATCAAATGCTGTGATATGGTTGAAAAACAATTGCACATTGTGCTCCAGTTTGATATTCGCATGGAATCCTTTCAGTTTTTCCAAAGCTGCCATCGAATATACCAGCGTGGTCAGATAGCATTGCTTCCGAGTGTTTTGCAGGTCATATGATTCACTGTATTCAATCCGTTCGTAAATGCTCCTATCCAGTCACGTTCAAACAAGTTGGAACATTAGTTGGCTAAAATATAGACGAGGATTGTGCGTTTTTTGCCATGTAATAGCATACACATGTCATGTTTACTTCGCACCGGGATCCAACGACACGTATATGTTTTCATCATGAATCGGCAGTTAGTAGACCGGGGTAGATTGTTGATGGTCTTGGGGCTACCAGTCAACACCAATGATTCAGTATCCATCTTCATTCGAATAGAATCTGTTACAATCTAAACTTGTTAGTAATAAGGCGGTGAACGTGAGTATCTTCATGTAATGGAAGTATTTAATTCGCCAAATAAGCATCGATTTTCTATGGTATTGCTTATTTTTACTGGTGTACGGTAGTGACAAATTTCCTATAGCACTTTCATGAGTTGAATCTTTGCTATTTCTTTTGCATACACCTGCTAGATGCTCATCCCTCCAGCGGTGAACACAAATTGTTTGCCTGTGGCGTCTTTCTTCGGTCGATACGCATGTTTATTTCTACAGAAAAGATATATAAACTCCTTTAACAAGTGTTTTTCGGTGATATAATCTTTTGAGACACTGATTGCACATTATCTGACCTTATTTTTCGCGAAAGCTGCGTTGATAAATGGGACGATTGTGCACGCTCTCGCCCATTTTGCTGCGTGGCTTCTTCTTTTGATAATAATTTGTCATCCTGTTTGCCAGTAATCAGGCATTGAATCACAATTTGGCTCATCATATTTATTGGTCGGCATTTGATTACACCGACAGTCTGGCAGTGTTTGTCGGATTTTTAGAATGAACGCATCGGCATATGAAATGTGAACGTACTCCGGGCTCTCCCAGGGCAGAGGCGTCGTACACAGAGTTGCATGGCAAGATGTCACTCGGCTCGTTTGGTTGCAGATAAAGACAACACGAGACTTAGCGAGCGACGGACGACTGCAAAAGAACGGCGGTACGGAGAGCGAGGCCACCGGATTACGGAGTTGCTAGGACATACTGGCAGACAGCTCTTCCGTGGACCCGGGGGTAAAGGCAAACAAAACACCATGAACCCAAAAGATTCGGTGAGACAAGCATGCACAACAAAATATCACTGGCGCGGTTGCCATGTATTTTATATGATCTTCATCATTGTGGTGTAGTTCTGAAAACAAAGTGTGTATGCACTCGGATGGGAACCCTAAAATACACTGAATTAATCGATCGCTTCCTCCAGTGTGCTATCTTCATCAATGAGTAATGCGAGTGCTATATCTGGCAAGCAAAGTTTGTGGCTGAAGTATGGGTAGCCATAATGGGTGGTTTATGAATGCCTTGTCCCATCAGTTCTATGGGGAAATCGACACTTGCTCTTTAGCTGAGCACCTCAATAGTGAAGCTAAATGCGCTTTAGTGCGAGCTTGATTCCGGTTGCCAATCTTGATAAAACCTAGTCCCAATAGTAATGCTAATGTACAGTATTGCAAGGAGGCCTTACCTCAAAACACAAAACAGTATATTGATCAGAACCAGTTTAACGATCAAATGAATTTCAGGTAAGGACACGTCGATCGATTATACAACGGCATGAAGATACACCAAAGCAGCTCAAGGACAAACGTTCTAGTTGAGCATTGATCAATGTCTGCCGTGGACAATCGCATCACGTGATTAAACGATCAACAGGAGTGAGTGGATGGATGCGGATGTAGCCTGTGTCTTTAATTGTGATCAATCACCTCTGACCACAGTGCTTACCGGAAATAAGCAACAGCTCTCGACTCTCATAACATTTACCTTGGGAAATACATCGATGAATCCCCATAAAAACATCCATATTCCTTTGACGTTCATCGTCTTCTTCCACTCTTTCGTTTCTTCAGTAATACTGACGAAGTTCAACTACTCCGGTACTTGCGATCTATTCCGTGGTCAATACTTCATTGCGGCGTGATGAATGACTTTATAAAATGGTCACCCGGTGTGAATAATGCATGTTCATTCCAAAACAGTTCCCAACTTGTTCCTAAATGTAATTAAATGTAATCCATTCGATGGTTCACAGGTATTAGGCACTGTTGATTGTCTTTGGTGCAGTTTTCACTCCTTGGGAGATTGTTAATTCCCCAATAGTTGAATGCGTCTATACGCAATGGAAAGATTCGTGATGACCGACAGACAGTATTTGGCAGCTGTTTCGTCACCGGTACATACATTTGTGTCCCTGTCAGAACTTGAACCGCGAATATTTCGGGTCGGAAATTCAATTCCTTACCCCAAGACCATCAACAATGCCTGGTGCTTGTGAACAATCGAATGGATTATTTCAAACGTACTACTCTTAACGCCTTAAACCATTCACATAAGATGACAACCGTCGACCGTGTAGTTAAGGGTTAAGGGTTTGAATTCCAGATCCGAATTTTTGCGATTCCAGTCCTGATAGGGACACAAAAATTATGCACTACTGACGTATCCGAAACAGGACAAAACAGCTGTCCACTGCTATTTATCGGTTATCACAAACCATTAACAAATAGTGTTTATTGCTCATAGTCGTGGGATAAAAGCAAAATTTGAGTGTACTCCCTAAGACAGTATCAGTCAGCTTAGGTTAGTGAGCTAGCAGGGGACATCACCCAGGTTCTTTACGATTCGGAGTAATCGACAGCTTCAAAAGACAATTTCTACACATTTAGTTTAAACCGAATGCCGTGAATCGATAACCAGCCACAATTTATTATCCTTGTTTGTTCATTCTCATCGAAAAAAGGCAAATCAATCTGGATTCGCATTCTAACAACAGGTAAGCCATTCAGCTTTTCATTCGAAGTAAGAATCATAGTTTATTATATGCGCCAAGCTTACAAGCTGTAGCTTTCCTAGCTCCGAAGGGGTTTTAGCACTGGCTAATCCGTTGTCAGGGCAAAGTAGGATGCAAAATAATGCTCACATTTTCGCCGATGAGAGAAGTCACGTGCTGTGGTCTCGTTGAAGTTGAACTGCTAGACATGTCAATAATCAATCATGTCTCTGTCTGAAGAAAAAGACGATCCGTCGTGGGCGCACACAGACGGTGAGAGATGGTAGGAAATTCTATGCAAATGCTGTTGTAGTGAAGTAAGAATGAAAGCATAAAAACTTGATTTTCTTTTACAATTAGTGTTTCGTCACAATTTGATTGACTGTGACGAGCAACATCTGGTGTAATGCCATATAAGGAGCAATAAAAGCTTCTGTTTTTATCGTTTTTGGGGCCTGTTAGCAATGGGTACTATTTCCGTGTCCCTGTTGGGCTTCACACTGAATCCGAACACCAAACTCAGGAGAATTATGCGATCGGTGACCGAAATCTTGAAAGAATGGAAGTAAATTGAATGAATAAATCCAACCAGCATTTTGAAATTGTTGACTGTTTTACAATTGTCAAGAGAACACGAATTCTTTTGTTTTCAAGTCAGTACATTTGCAGATCGGAAAGGACATGGTAAAAATATTAGTCCATTTGAAGTATATCATAGCTTAGTTTAGGAAACAAACACAAGGGGCGCGATTGGAATGAATGTGGACAATTAGTCATAGGGAAATCACCGTTGGAGCAGCCACTGGATTACTGTAGTAGCTGTAGTAATAGTGGTTT
Organism: Echinostoma caproni; assembly: GCA_900618425.1. Lineage (NCBI taxonomy): Eukaryota > Metazoa > Platyhelminthes > Trematoda > Plagiorchiida > Echinostomatidae > Echinostoma > Echinostoma caproni. Next base: position 45,644 of record UZAN01040807.1, on the reverse strand, counting down.
TACGCACTGAACTCGGAATACGAACCGAGCAATACGAATCACGGATAAGCAGACACGGACGAGGCGTAAGCACTGGACCACACAAGTACTTCAACGAAATATCCCGCGTGACAAAAACGTGAGGAAAGGGCCACAGCTGTAGTAGTTCGTTTATTGGAAGAAGTAAGGGGGATTAAATAATATCTACAAAACAAGCTCATTGGTCACCCCGACATCTGCCAATTGCGTTCCAATATTTCTTGCATCGTTCTGCTTCTGTCTGGGCCGCACGGTCTCTGATTAGTTGGTACAATCTACCTATGGTATATAGTCCGGAGGTAGTGACACGTACGTGCTTTGCTGGCGTCAGCCGCGGAGTTTGATTTATCACTATAGTTTTAGGACGCGCGTCGCTCCAGGGTATGCCTCATCTCGTAGACCATGATCACCACTGTTAAGTAACTGATGGCTCAGTGTCGATCGAACTGTAAACGAACCCATTACCTTTGATTCTAATACACTAAGATCGGTGTTCCTTTTTACCTTTCGACAATTGTCTATTCACTGAACCCATGAAAGTAGTACAGCATAGCGTTTCAAACTGTAAGCGACCTTGGGTGAAGTCGTTTCTTTCACCTTGTGATTTATTCTAGCTTTGAGATAAACAATTTTCATGCGCATGACTATTTACAGTTCGCATTTTAACAGAGAATAACAATAGAATTCTGGTGCATCTACCTTAAATTCGTTATTGATTTTATTCGAATCCATTTTCTCTGCTTGTCCTTTTGGAGTAGAAACAGTGGGAGAATATATAATTTGTTTTATAAATTCGTAGGGAATAAAGTAAATTTCTCAACTGAAACAAAAGGAAAATTTATCAATTGAGTATCTATCTAGAGGTGATAACAAATTTGTATTGCTATGATCATCGTTGCCTGCAATCGGTGCATGTGTTTAGTATTGATGCTGCTTTTGGTACGGTTATGGGAGCATATTATGAATGATCATTTCTAATAATATTGACCATTATGTGAAGAATATCAGAAATAGTCACGAGCACCTGATGTTTGTTTGAGTAATGAACCGCATAAGATGCCATTGGCATTGGGCCGGACAGCACAAAGGATGAGTGACGGTTTTCCACAGTTCGAACGTGGCCCACTCGGCTCGGTCCTCCTATCAAGGTTTTCATATATATTTATGTCAGGTAATCAACCATAACCTTCTTTTACCTATGTCTGACTTGGTAAATATAGCGCATCATAAAAGCTTGTCTGAGGACATATGGAATGGGGGAAGTGCACATTTGATCATTTAACTGGGTGACTGAGAAAAACCACGTGTTTACAAAACGGTTGATCAAGCGTCAAGTCATCTATGATCGTCTTACGATATTCAAGAGACGCTTAAACTTCCTACACAGTGTAAAACACCCAGATCATTTCGTGTGTAGTGGTGTGTTCCCTGATAGCACATTTTGATGAAACAATCGTCAAAGGGGCAATCACGAGTCAGAACCAGGAAAACCACTGACACTTCCCACACGGTACCCAGCTGACGCTTTTTACTTACATACATGTAGGCTATGATTAACAATCTGTTTGGTGGACCGCAGTAACGCATTCTTGGTGCGGACAGGACAAAATACATCTTGTTTTCCATCTGTGCCTCGTTATCGGGCGTGGGTTCATCCATTATGCGGTCGAAACTTAACTAATCCAACCGCAATGTTGCATTTCAGGGTTTCATCAAGCTAAATCCGAAACCAGAAGAAAACAGTGGACAAAGGATAAAGGGAAAGAACATTACTGCAGTGCATCCTTCAGAAATAATCTTAGAATCGCCTAGACCATTGGGGAACAAACTCGCCCACTACCTAATTGGTTGTCTACTGGAAATTCTTCTTCAAAGACTGTGTATGATTAATTACGGAGGTAACTTCACCAACAGAACGAACTGCAAAAACTGTTCGCAACTTTGTGTTCGACATACTGTGTCCTGATAGGGTGTTCCAGAACACTTTTAGGACCGGGCCACATGTAAAGGTGGATTATAGATGGTACCTTGAATATGTTATCTTATTCACGATAAGCTTGTCAAACTGGTGCGCGTGAATAAAATGGAACTATGAAAACACTGTGCACAAGAGGTTAATCCAAATGCTTTTATCATCTGCATTGAACGCTAGTGGAGAAATAAATCACCGAAACAAGGTCGTTGAAGTCCCTCGTCTAATTCGACAAACATTTATAGCGGTTACTATTTTTGACATGAGTGTATTACTCCCATGACGAATAAGGAACAGGGTGGAAATAGTCAGCAATCAGGTTTCACACGTCATGACATTAATATTCGGGCCTCAAATCAGCCCATCAGGTCCAGACACACCATGATACCAGTAAGTATGCTTTCTCATCATAACTTGATCACTGAGTACTCACACGTGTTTAATATAATGTTAGATAAATTTACTGATATCGCGCACCACCCATGCCACATGCAGACAGGCCCTTGAGAGTAACACCAGTACAATAGATCACTGAGTTGTGTGATTCACTCAGTGGGCTGTGTGTGTGTGTGTATGCGTGTGAATGTGTATGTAATTGACGCTCAATGACGGAGTGCCGGATTTGCGAGCATAATCATTGTTGCTGTCATTGGCTTCATTCCTCTGATCATGCTGATATGTTGAATGAAGCACAGTCACTTCACAAGGGTGATACCAAATAAGACATCCTGACTGTGAGAAATCAGGGCTTGGTAACCCTTACGGTTTCATACTCTGGCATCAGGATCGAGAAGTAAGTGCTGAGGTTACTTTCAATGGTATAATGGTAAATCTCTCATCGATGACTCTTATGCGAGTATTTGAACAGTGGTGATGTGTGTTCTATTGTAGAGAAGCATCGAGTATTCTCTCACATTGGTATTGGATAAATCAATTCAGTGAACGTGGTAGCACATTCGCAAGTGCCCACAAGCAGGTAGAATGAATACACATGTCCAGGCGAACAGAAAGACCTGACAAGGTCAAAGGTCACAGGTGTGAACGTATATTTACTGACCGGTGCAAGTCTGGTAAATGGGTTAATCAATAATTTGATAGCATGTACATATGTGCGCGTTTAATTGTTTGCACGTGACTGTCTGAATCCGCTGAACCAGGAATGCACACCGCAGATGTGACAAAAATTTCGGTTTGGGTCGTTTCAGAGCGCTGACGCGCAGTTCCGTGCCCACATCTCCACCAGGATTTGCCTGTTACATTGCAAAGTGAGAGGTCATAACAGCCTCAGGAAAATTACAAATTTACTGAAAGTATAATTGTTGATTGTTTCATTTCATGTTTTGAACTGGAAGAGTGCTGCATTAGTCAACGACAGCCAATCATTGCCCCATTCTACATAGTGTTCGTGTTTCCTACATCCTTTGTTTTCTGCGTGCTAGATCATGCTATTGGGATAGTCATGTGCATTTGACTAAATATAGGCCAGAAAATGAATTTTACTGTTATAGGAGCAACTGTCGATTCTGCATCTGTTCTCGTTTGTCGGGATAACAATTTCTCTGTCGGCTGTCACTGGCATACATGTATAAACGCACGTACACGTTGATCAGTACTGTCAACATGTAATTTAAATATCGCGTCTTCCATATTCTGGTTGTTGTTGTTGTTGTTGTTGTTGATGATGATGATGATGATGATGATGATGATGATGATGATGATGATGATGTACAGTACACATTTTTTACTCACCAGGTGGGTTTTTCCTTGTTCTACATCCTGTGGTTCACTCGAACGCTCAAACATTGAGGTAAATCAGCGATACTGATTTGAGTCACCCAGTTACCGCAACCCCGATACGAAATGATACCACAGGTGATGTCAAAAAGACATGAAAAATATGCCAAACTGCCTATTGCCAAAGATCAAAGGTACTGTACTCCTCATTGAGTCCCATCGGACAAGAATTTTTGAAAAATCGCCTACTTCAGATGAACTGGGCTGTTTTGACGTCATTCCGGGCATTCAGTTTCAGAAAGTCCCCGTTCAACTGGACCTGATAAGAGACTAAGTGCTTTTTTCGGGGAATTCATTGCTCACTCGGTTGATGGCAATGGTAAAATGTGTAAGGTTACCAAAAAATAACCCGGAAGCACTGAGTTCGAACCGCAGCATCGCCACCCACCTTCCCCATTTCTGTATTTCTCCAGTTAAGTCTTCATATAACCACGACCCTCTACATGAAAACCAACAGTACATGTGTATACTCACTAAACGAAAGAAGAAAGTAAGAACATTCTTTAGTAGCCTGTGGTCTGGAAAGGTATAGTTGATTTTTAGGTCGAAAGCAAATATACAGGTGCCTTCCCATTTTTCTACTACTATTCGAGTATTGCGTCGTCTTTGATAGTAATTCATTGATTACGTCATTAGTTTGGTTCGTTCGGTGTGACAGCATTAGCATTTCACTAATCGTGAAGTGGCTCCCTGTCGGGGCACAACTGACTGATTTCCAAGTGGATAAATACACCCATTTGCGAAATGCGATGATTATTATTCTATTTGTGGCAAGAGCCGCTCTTTGAACCCAGTTCTGCGATCTTCAGTGCAAATATTTCCCCTAAATGGCTTGGCATTACGGAGCCAGATTTCAAATCAACGAAAGAATGCTGATAATATCATTATACTATTTATAGAAACCCTTCTGTTGAATGGTTCCAACAAAATTAACGAAATTACTTACTGGTGAAAGCAAGTTTCAAAGGCGATAACCGATTTTAGACTAATTTATCATCATTCGGAAAAAAAAATCAGACTAAAAAAAATTTGAACAGATTTTCCTGTCTTATTGAGATACGGCGAATGGTAGATAGTCTGTTATTAATTGAACCGAGGTTCGTTGTTCATTCCTTGACACTCAATACTCCAAGAAATTTTATTGATGAGGAATGGTTAAGACACACACACATAGCACCGACACAAGCGTTTTGGTTCTGCGTCATGGTTCGTTGACAAGTTCGTAAACTGGATTATAATACAGTGAATCCCAAGAGAATTAAAAGAAGGACATTAGGGATATATATATTGTTTCGAAACAGTCATTTTCCATCGGAAAGATGATGAAATGGTCCCTGAGACTATCGTTTATCTCCACCCTCTTGTCTCCTTACCTAATAAGTAATTAGACATTGTGCCAAATGATAAAGCTCACAAAATAACTTTGCAATCCAAGTTACCCGAATATCATTTCAAGCTGTCTCGATGACGTTGCCGGAGCTGCCAAGCTCTTGCACTTCTCATGCCACCCAGTAATGTCTGGATGATCATCTTGCTGCTATACTTCTCAACCTCCGGTTGTAGTACGTGAACGACGATTATGTGACTCCAGTTCTCATGACATATTTTGATTGTTTACCTTGCTAGTATGCATACGCTGTGTATGTTCGTTTAACCCGACTCCCTGAAAACTCACACCGGGCCACGCTCCGCTGATGCAAATGGGCTATCAACGCTTGAACCATTACTTAGTTTTAGATGTAGGTACACAACTTTGACCTGGAATCTGATGATCTTTGTAGCAAAATACCAGTTTAGAACCTTGTTTAAGATCAAAAGTCGTAACATTTTACCTATCTAGATGATGATGATGATGATGATGATGATGATAATGATCCAGCTATCTTGCGGCAACCTGCGAAAGATCGCGGTCCTTATCTCTGTATTAATTTTTGTGATTACGCTGCATGTCATCCAAACAGAAATAAAAGGATTACCATATGCCAAGTATGTTTCTGATCCCTAAAGTTACCAATCATGCACTGAAATTTCTACTGATTGTAAAAATCCACCATATTCCGCAAAATATTGTATTTAGATTACTTCATTTGAAATACGTCTGGAGTTTGCAAAGCATGTCCTGTAAACCACTTGCACTTGGTTTTGTTCTCACTTTACTGACCCATTTAATTAATAACTGAAAAGGATGTTTCCTCCACAATATACAGCAGCAGGATTTGT
>UZAN01040807.1:13224-25141 GCA_900618425.1 Echinostoma caproni | reverse complement strand
TGTGCGCTGATGAGTACAGGGTTACTGGCATCCCACTTGAGGAGTCCAAGAGTAAATTTCTTTTCAACATAGAGCATCAGGTGGTTTCATATATAATATAACAATAGTAATGAAAGCATCCGATTACAACTCAGTTTCTGACGATAACAACGGCGTGCAGGGCGAGCAAGGAATTGTAACAAGACCAGCAGTGGTCAAATTTATTTACATGTATATAATTTTTTCATATGTAATTGTATTGTGCGATTCACTGGACATATGACAAGACGATTATTAACATGTATTGCCCTATAGTCCTCTTTAAAGGAACGGTTAGGTAGAGTTGTAGCTCGGTTCTCGGCTACTTCGATACTGGACACATTGTGAACACACTGGATACCTTTAAAGTAATTCACTGTATATATATCTCCGTGAGATATCTCCAAGTAATAAGTAGGATCCATTCAACCACAGCTGAAACCATTGCTTCAGTCATAACCTATGATGGCAGAATAGGCTGTTACTCTAGCTAACCTGGGCACCGCGCTGGCTGTGCATAATGCAGAGGGTCAACTCACCCTACACACACTCATCATAACCCTGCAGTATTCACCACTATCTTAAATGAGAATTATCTTTTTCGTTCTCTATTGATCTCTCTATCAATTCACATGCTTTGCATGGCTCTCTTTCTGGTCACTGGTGCATCTTACGCAACGTCCTCCATCCATCCGCTTATTGCGCAACCTCCACCAAAATTTGGTCAGCGCATTCCTATTATTCCTTCTGACCTTTGACCTTTCACCTCCTCGAGAACCAACACTGATTAACGCTCATCCTGGCCAGTTAACGTTTCCCCGTCAGCGTTATAAGCTGAATTGTACCTGGCCAAGATCTCTGTACTAGTAATCTTGCCTTATATATGTAACCACCTGTTAAGTTAACTTTGAATGAGCTTTCCTCAAGAATGCTTTTCTGTGCAAATGGGCAAGGGCTTACGACACTGGGAACCCACAACATACCCAAAAGTCTTGTGGTGTTTTTCCTCGTTAATAGAGCAGAGATCTATTCTCAAAATGTAAGAACTTTTAGCACCCATGAGGTGGAATTGAAAATGATGGTAGTTAACTGCTTCTCATTGTTCTATGTGAAATGCACAAGTTAGATTATTGGTTACTTGAAACATTTTTCTCTTTTCCTTTAGTTCCCTTTATTGAATATATAGTGACTATTACCAGGGAGGGGAAACCAGCAACAAAAGGGCTGTCACGCATCACACAGAGAAGGAGGAAAGTCGGGCGGTGGTGGTGGGATTCCAACGCATCCTCTGTGGAGATAATTTGGTGACCTTTACCACCCGGATAACATCACCAATTACAGGTCGTTTAATTGAATTCCACTTGGACCGCAAAATGTCAGTGAGCATTAGTACGAATGTCAATGGCTCCTATGCAATCACCAAAGAACAACGAACTATCGTCATCAATGACCACCATTAGCAAAGTGAGCAGTTGAAGTCGCTCAATAGCGCACCCATGCTAATTCTGATATGCTGAACATAGGCAAGGTAATGGTGAACCTCTGTCCTATAACTAAGGAGATTTGTTTTCACATGGTCATCTCCATACTACTCCGAAGTATTGGAAGCAATTTGCTCGTACGTGAATTTGGTTATTGTATTCACACTACTCATGAGTAGCTAAAATAGAAGTTCTTCGGAAGTCTACAATCAGCTGGTTTACCCATTGTCACATCTACAAGGAGAAATTTACTGCTCTAGATGTGAACTAAACAATTTCCAACGTTCTAGCATACATTTACTCCTTTTCATCGTGACTGTTCAAACCTATTTGGTTGTTGGTAAATATTATCCCGCGCACTCACTTGAGCGACTGCTGATACTCTCAAGAGTAATGTGGTAGTCCAAGAGACTCACGTATCGGTCGATCAAAGCCTTAAGTGATATTGGTCAAATCAGCGGTTTTGCGAAGGCCTCAAGGTAAATTTGAGGCAAAAGCTTCCCCTGTTGACTTTTACTGTGCACAGAAATGTGGAAACCAAGGCGGTAGATTATGGGCACCATTGACGAAATACCATGAGCAAAATTAACCCACTTCTTCTGATAATGGCGAGGACCAGGTGCACCATAAGTTTTGTCGCCATACTGGTTTGGTCAGTGAAGCTCACTCAGCACAGTCGGTGTGTGAAACGTGCGAGAAGATTTCCCCTCTTTAAAAGCGTTCATAAGAAGCCGATATTTAATGGGACAATGTAAATGTGGTTTTGACTCACGGAAATAAGGCAGTAAATTATTTGAACTGCGATAGTCAGATTCACGATGAGATGTCGTGAATGATGTCATTGGTCCCGTGATAATTTGTATGAAAGAATGAGGTGAACTTGTGCTCCTCGTTCTTTTGTTACTCAGATCTGTTTCTCAGCGGACAAGAATAACAGCCTGCTTCCACAAATATCCAAAATGTGAGGTTGGACCCGCCTGTGCGTGACACATGGACACATTGCTCTCGGTTTGTGCACGATTTTAAGATACTTAAACAGCCTTCACACCCAATCTTAACCAAATTGAATATTATTGGGACTTCATGGACATCAGAAAAATGAGAAGAGGCTTCGAAGACGAAACGGAAAGGAGTGTCACATATGAAAAGTCATCACCATAATGACTGAAAGTTTTCGAGATTATTAGATTTATCATTATTATTGATACTCTAAATTGATTGAACCATCCGCACAAGGCGGAGACCATCGACTGTGTAGCTCAGGGTAAAGAGTTTGAAGTCCCAACCCGACTGTTCGCGGTTGGAGTCCTGACAGAGACACGCAAAAGTACGCACTGCTGACGGGTCCCAAACAGGACGAAACGGCTGTCCAGTGCTCTTTGTCGCTTATCACAAATATTTTAGTCGTATTTATTAATAATATTTTTACTACAATACGCAGAAGCAATAATAGAATAATACTACTAAAGGAAATAATATAAGTGACCATTAGTCAACACTTGACGGAATTATCTAAATTCGCAGGTTTCCACTTATCGTACGACTCCGCTGCTTCAGAGGCGGTGAAGTCTTCACCAAAGATGATACTCATCCAGCTATGCTACTGTGTAATTTTCTATTGCTGGACTCCGTAATTTCTTGGCTCGCCCTCCAGTCTTTTCGGAACAGGAAAGAATCAGATGGCTTTGCTAGCCGTCTCACCTCTTACAGAGCCACATGATGATATTTACCCCAAACATTGCAGTAATCTAAGGTCACCTCATGGAAGTTTATTGTGAACCTTAGTCCCCTAGTGAGGTCATACCGCTTAGTATACAGTACTTAAAATATACCACAACATTTTTAAATAGGTTGGATGCATCTTCAAAATCGATAAATTACCAAGCAGATTGAGAACTTTTAAGGTCCTTAGTTGAATACTTGTGTTGAACAATCAAACATCATAATGGTATAGTTAGAGTGCACGTGATTTGTTTCCTCATGTTTATACCGGTACTTGTTCTTCGCGAGAAGTTACTGAACAAATTGTGTGCTCCATCGTCTGAAGTGGTATCCTTGAATAGATAACCTAAAGCAATGTTAAGTGCTTAATAAGTTCTCACAGATAAGATATTTTACGCCTCAAGTTGAACGCCGAAATCCATACAGATTCCCCCAACCCCCATCCTAAAAAAACACCAGGTCATGTGGGTGCAGCGTATATCGAGAAATGTGAAAAATAAATAATTGCAGATCATCATTATCCTGTTCATTGATTCCGTGATCGATTACGGCCGCTGTAAGTTTCATCGATAGTATATGCTCTAAATTTTTACCAAAGAATTGTCACTATCAAATGATAGATGACAGTGTTTTCAATTTCCCTCTTTCCCTTTTCTCACAAGATATCAGATAACAAATCTGTGCAAACGCACTATTCTGTATGCTGGTTACAGTGTCCGTCGTGGCCAAGTGGTTAGGTTACCAACTTGCGATCTGGGAGTCCGGGGTTCAAACCGCTTCATCGCCACCAGTCTTCCCAGGCGACCGCGGCCCCCATTCCTGGATGTGGACAGTATATTTGTATATTCAGTAAATAAAAAAGGAAGCAGAAAGATATTCATTCAAGACGTTCAATAATTTGGACCGTTAAAATGGAGTACTACATGATGCAGTTTGATTATAAGATGAACTGCTTTGCCGTGCACAGATCAAAGGTTACTCACAAGTGAAAAACTGAGAAGCAATCTACATCTGTTTCAGTTTCTGTCGAATAAAAGCAACTATGAAACTTTATCAAACCAGCTGAGAATTGAACTCAAGTCATCATCGGTAGTACGCAGGCACACTGTTCACTCTATTATTATTATTACTACTGCCACTATCGGGTATATGATGTGCGACTAGATTGTCTCGCTTCTCTTGCTACCTGTATGATCTCGGGTTTGATCTGCTTTTGAGTTGATAGACAGACGACAGTCAACAAGATTGAAACTGTGGTGTACAGTGAGGGCTCTGCCAACCATTTTATTTCACGTTCTATTTTCCACATACACAACCAAACTGGTCATTGTATGAGTCAAACTGCGGTTCAAATCTAATGACTCACTCACACTCCAAAATCATGTGTGCAGTTCTCCGAGGTACTCGATGGTTAATCGTGTTGACTGGAATTACATCCATCTTGACTTTAAGGGGAACTCTTGTAACTTGGAATGAATTCACCAGTCGCGTTTCATTGAGAATCGATAAAGTTTCTGATGCCTGTTGCCTAATGAATCGGATCCACTTTAATAGACGAGATGATTCCTTCATAATATATGCTTCGGTAGTTGGGTAACTGGCAGAGATGAATGGTTTGAATGAAGTTGGAGTTTAGCTAATCGTCCACCGTGATGCAATGTGGACCTGGATAGAACGAAGTTCAGCCAAGAATAGATGCAGTTTACACTGATAGATCTTGAAATTTGGGTCCACCGAATCAAAATAGGATGTAACTATAAATTAATGGCTAGTGTGTACATGGGGGCATGAGTTACGAAACGGGCGGATTCCATCTGAACATAAATTTCAATAACATCACCTTATTTGAATTTCGCGACAATTTAACCAAGAGCGCTAACATTTTACAGATTTTGCCAACCAGGCTTCTCACGGCGTTAATTGTATACGTCGAAGCAATAAAATATAAGAAAACTGATCCATTTGTAAAAACTGATAAATGTGCACCCATTAAATCTGATAGGGACTGTTTGAAGAAGCTTATCAATTGTGTAGTTACATAGTATTCGACGAAAACAACATTGCTAAATCTAAACTCACTGAAATAGTAATTACCGACAATCTCATTCTTTTCTCCGGGAATACCGGATCGTCTGCTAGTTTGTGCTCAACGAAGGACAAAGAAACGCCGCTCACACATGATAATCTGTACTTGATGTGACTGAGCATTCACAACCCGATCATCCCACAACATTCAGTAGTTGCTTTATTGGATCTCTATGAGAAATGAATACCGCAGTGGGTCCCCCTCCCCCAATCACTTGTCCAAAAATCACATCCCTAAAACAGGCTGAATATGATTCCTCTATTTTCCACTTTGCATACAAACTCAACTTCTGGTGATCAATGATAAATGATGCACCGAAAATTGCAGAGGTTGTTTTGCTCAAATACTTAACGTGAATTTGTGAAAATTTAGAAAGTTTGGCTTACACACATTTTCATGATAATGATTATTTATGAAATCCAATTGGGTCACCAAAGCTAAACAAAGAGATTAATTTTTGAATCCAGACGTAATTTCGCACGCTATATGGAAAGAGTGAAGCACTATGCAGTGTGCAACTTAGCAATGACAGTTTGCTATTTATTACCAATGTTTTCACTGATTGCATGCTAAAGCTGTTGTAATTCAGTGTACTGGAAAACAACAAGTGGGCTGATAAGGAGGATACAAACACTATTCTATTTTGGGACATCAGGGAGGGACGGGGATTATCAATGGTGAATTTGTTTCTTATTTCAGATTTAACGAGTTGCCCAACCGTGGAAAAAAATTCCCTATCAGCAGCACGCTCATCGTCGACGCTTGCACGTTGAAATCACTAAAAAATTACACTATTAGAGAGTCCCCTGACATAAACATCGGTTTGATTCACACTAGTATACCTCTTAAGTGAACAATAGTCAGTGAGAGAAAAGAATAGAGAAATTGAAATTTGACTTATGTAGCTGATTAAATTACTTTCTGTTATGATCGTAATAGTAATAGTAGTAGTAGTAGTAGTAGTAGTAGTAGTAGTAGTAGTAGTAGCACGGAATTCGGAACACGAACCACGCAACAGGAACCACAGGACACGAATCAAGAATCAGCTATCACGGACTGGATTACGGAAGCACTGGACCACAATAGCACGAGCTCGCAATATCCCACGTGAACGAAACGCGAGGAAAACGCAACAAGACCGGCAACTCGTAGCTTGTTTATTGGAAGAAATGAAAGCGATTAAAAAATATGTACAAAAGAAGGTCATTGGTTATCTAGGCTTCTACCAATCATATTGCAGTATTGCTTGCATAATTCTGCTTCTGTCTGCACTGTCTCGGATTGGCTGGCATGATCCACCAATGGCGTGTAGTCAGAAGCCGTAATGCATACGCGCGTCATTGACGTCATCTTTCAAATTCGACTGATCACAGGTGTCCAGAAACTGTAACGCGCCGCTCCAAAGTAGGCGTCTTCACGTAGGCATGGACCACCACACTTTCTCTATGGATTTCAACTACCAGTAAAATGAATGATTCACATCAATCCTATCATTAAATATGGATGTTTATCGCGATTTTGGAGACTCATACATCGAAGTATGTTTATCTCATGTCAGGAGCTGAAGTAATGTAAATTTGTTTTGGCGTCTGACATCGTAGCTGAGCTGACACGAGTGTGCGACAGGATTTCCCCCTGTTTCATAGTCTTGTCGATTCGAGCCGATGCGAGGCTGAGTGGGTGACGATCAATGAGACACGATATGGATAAGGGATTGCCGGGACACACTGGCTGTCGTGCAACGTTGACACTTTGTCACGGATTCTAATCATAAAGCTGGAGAGCAGAGACTGTCTGAACGAAGCTATGATACTTACCCACTTGACTAACGGACATTTGATGAAACCGGTTTTAATTATGCCCATACACGATCTTCCTATCTTCTTCCATGAAAATCCAGACCTGGTTGCGGCCGATAAAAGACCAAACAGAGCAGAACACAAAATTACAAACAGAAAGAGTGTGGTCTATTTGCTTTTAATGTCGCTTAAAGTGATAATTGGTTACTTCGCTCAGCTTTCAAAATTCCATATCATGTGTTCAGTTATTGATGATGAGCTTGGCTATCGTAAAGCCAACAGTCCACTTCATGTTCTGAGTCCCATTGGGTTCTAAGACGACGAATAAAGCAGTTGGACGGAAACCACATGGTCGGTTTCGTGGGTCTGCTTGTCGAATACACCTTCAGAAACCGAGAGGCCCCACACGAGGTTCACCCGAAACCGTTTCACGTGAAAATCAGGCTCATTGGTTGTAGATTACATTTTCCGTCTTAATTTGAAAGTGCTAGGAAATTGTGGGCTTGTAAATTGGTATATTCGTGTGAAACCGTCCAGCCATTTCCACGGTAGTGACCGATGAGCATTGCATCAGGTAATGCTGATCTATGGTAAGCTGCTGCTAATCAGTCCGAATAATCGTTGTTGCTGTTCTGGTGTTGAATTGCAAGCCACTGTTATGCGTCCGGGTTTGAGTCCGAATTTGTTTTACTGACTGTGTACTGTTAACGGGAGACTGCTGTGAATAGCACGTATAGTGCATTCTAGTTCTATGACAGGTCAAACAGTATAAAAAAATATATTTATTCTTCACGAGCGCTACCAAGAGCAAAGTTACTGGAGGTTAACTTGCATAAGTTGATTTCTCCGTGTGCTCAACTGGAATAGTTTCAACAATGTAACGCACCTGAGCGCAAAATGATTTGTTCTTTAACTCAAGTATCCATTCTTTATTGATTTAATGTTTAACTAATAGTAATAAAACTCGAAACCTGTTTATTACAATCCAGTCACCATACATGTAGAGAGGTTAGGTGTAACTGAATGACTACTGACCATTCGTGGGACTAGAACACATGATCAATTCAGGACTGTATGGTAAGTCCGATACAATGGCATTAAGGTAGCATAGCCGATCACAAACTATGCCTAAGGCCGATTACTTTGTTCACTGAAAACGATGACTTTGTAAAAGACATAAGTGACAGATAAAACAACTGCTAAATTCTTTCATGAGTATGAAATGATAGAATCTTAGAGTTACCAAAGGTTGAATATTCTATACCTGTATGATAGCAAGGAGTTCAATGGTGATTTAAAACAAAGGACAACATCTCAATCTCCCTTCAGACGAATCCATTTTTGGTCGTTTGGAAAAACGGCGTTCGTCCATTAGTCAATATAAACACATACTGATGATGGTGGCCCAGCGGTAACATCACCAAATTATCACCCCGTAAGTGTGAGTTCCAATCCCACCACCACTGCCTGACTTTCCCCATTGTCTGTTGAATGGCAGCCCTTTGAGTGGCCGCTTCCCTCTTCCTGAAAATTGCATCTTTGTATATTCAATAAAAGGAATTAAATGAAAAGAAAAGAAAAAAGAATGAAGTCTCAATTGAATGATATCTGAAAATATTTCGCTTTCTAATAAAAATTGTGAAATCAAAAAGATTCCTACAGAAAAGGAATACGACCGACTTATTTTGTGTTCTTTATCAATTATCCACGAGTGGGGTTTATTTAAAATGGATTTATCATTAGAATAGTAACCTTTTGTTTTCATGTTTATTTTGGTTTACAGAGAAAAATTGGATGTCCATATTCGTGTGTTGGAGACATACTACCTCCAACCTGACTGACAAGGCCTCGCTGTCAAGGTCACAATTACAGGTGGTCAACCAATCAGAATGGAAATAAGAACAAACGCTGATTTTGATTGGTCAGTTTATTCCAATATTAACTGGAAATAAAATGGCATTGTTTCGATCACGTACGCCCATGGAATTTTCCTGGGCAATCACATCAATCCTGGTGTCAGTGGTATTCTGTGTCGGTAAGCGAATCAGCACATCGATGACCGCATCAAAGGATTATCTCAACTTGACCCGTCATTTTTTAATCAAGAAATAGAAAATTGATCGGAGTAATACATGGATGAGTAGTTCTCAGCGAACTGCATAGAAAGCACAATTATCGTCAGTTGTTCTATAACTGTTCATATTGACCCACTATATTTCATGTTTATGTGATCTCCGAATCATTACTTCTGTATGATGCAAGTTTATACTGTGATAAGTAAAGACTATATTTGTCATGTACAGAATAATCGTATCATTGAACCCGAATCGATTTAGTTTGCGTTTTGGGGATGATGTGAAGTTTGAATTGCGAAAGGCTCATAACCTCGACGTGATTCAAACCCACGCATGGACGCCGCCTACGCTTTTGTGAAGCACGCGCTCCATCAGCTGAGCTACGAGATCACATCGAAAGCACTACCATTTTCACATTTGGATTACCTAACCAACTTACATAGACCGACGGAATCCCAACGAGGCTACTGAACGTTTAA
This sequence comes from Echinostoma caproni, assembly GCA_900618425.1. Classification (NCBI taxonomy): domain Eukaryota; kingdom Metazoa; phylum Platyhelminthes; class Trematoda; order Plagiorchiida; family Echinostomatidae; genus Echinostoma; species Echinostoma caproni. The sequence continues at coordinate 15,481 of UZAN01040807.1, read as the reverse complement.
CAAGTCAGTCATAAGAACTGAATCCGCCAAACAGCATAATTAAATAATATCATGTGTCGAGAAAAGCCTTACCAAATTTTTCTGCACAAAATGCATGTCATAGTTCATGTTAAATGGACAATTTACAGGCTTTAGGTGGTTTAAATCAATCAGATATTTAGATAAATGTATTTTCGTTCTTTTAGACAACAGCTTTGTTTTGAGTAAAATCGAAATCTGCGCTATGTATAGATCAAGTGTACCCCGGAATTACAAAAGAGACAAAAGCAAGTTTTCAGATCGGCTTGTTTCAATAGTTTTAACGGCCAATTAGAGTTTGATAACACCACAATGTTTCCCATGCTTATTCAGGCTTCTTTCATCATCCCTAGGTTTCATTTGGGGTATTTCCTTCTTTGTATGTGTTCCTTTAACTCTGGCCTTTGTTAAGCCGTTACAGCGATAATCCCGCAGTTGGTATTTGCTCCCGCCGTCTGCGCATACACATGCGCGATGGCAACATGCCGATGCAATCAACTAGTCTTTTACTTAGGGGCTATTTTTTCTTCCCAATGCTTGCTATTGATAAATTCAAGCCCACTCCGAGTTGTTTACTATCGGCAGTTGTCCGGCCCCAGAAACCGTTGTCTGGACAGAGCCCGGATTTTGGAAAGTGGCTGAGTTCTGATCAGTAAACCTCACATAGATGGATTGTGCTATATAGTGTAAATTCAAAATGAGAAACGGTTTGATCAGCTGTCCAGTGGCTGAGTGGGTAGTATGCTGGCGTTCTACCTGTGAAGTCCCGGATTTGATCCCCAGTTGGGTCGATGGATTCGCACTGCTGATGAGACCAAACCAGGTCGAGACAGCTGTCCCGTGCTTCCCAACTTTCCAGCTCAGGCCTCATTTACACGACGAATTCATCATGTAAACAAATGAAATTCTCCATTACTCTTATGGGACCTAATATATGGTGAAAACAGATAATCGAAGGAGAAAAAGCACGCGTGAAGGCTGAATAACCCCGGGAAATTTTGTAGAACTTCTGGGCATAAATTCGCTGAGTATTAACAAATTTCAAAACAATAGAAATCTACGCACAGTGTTTTTTTTCGAGTTTTCGAATGTTTTATCGTCTGCCATACAGACAGCGAAACAACTCGTTGTATAGCACCTTCTCAACTATGTGAGTTTCAGAATCTCGAAGACGAATCAACGTCGTTTGTGTAAAAGTCTGAGGTCTCATTTTTATTTTTTTACGTAACTGTAACGTCAAAGGATGGGGAATATCAGTGATATATATATTCGTATATGATTGACTTGATGGACGAATAGACAGTCGAATTCAGTTTGGAGCGTGCATGTAAACCGGATGCACTTAGAAGTGTCTGTAACTGCATGCTTCGCTGTTTGCAGAACTCAGCTATACAATCTGGTTAGGTATCTCATTCCATCATATCAGTTATGGTTTGACTACTGTTGCCTTTCCGGTTAAATATCAAACACCAATATACCTATATGGTGTCATATATAACAATTATCTCAGTCGCATCCTCTGTTGCCTGTAAGGTTAGAATAAGTCTGGACACTTGACAGATTAAATCATGTAACATAATTTTTAACTTTGAAGTTGTATAACCTATGCTGAGCAGAGAAATATTACTATGCAGGCCATTCAGGGAACCGCACTTCTTACGTGTATCTTTATCCAACTATGCACAATCATATGCATACTACCAATCAGAACAATTGCCATCAGGCTTTATCCTTAAAAGAGGGGGGAGCGTTTTTAAAAAATCACATCCATTGCTAAGTCTCGTTCGGTGGACGAGGTAAAATGGTCGATCCAGGAAAGTGGACTGATAGCCAACGCACCAGCAAACAAAACACAACACAGAATCTTANTTTTAGTTAGAGGCAGGGGTAATGATCACTGAAGAAAGTCGGACATGCAAAGGTTGTTTGATTCACTATAGATCAAATAAAAAGTGCTTGTCTCACCTATCAAAAGGTTAGAGAACAATCTTCCTTCAGATTAGTGCACCGTAAAAATCTAAATTAATATTGTTTACAGTTGCCTAACGTTTAAAAGTTTTCTAATCAATGAGATCATGCACCAATTGCAAATCAAAGCTTCTTTTTCAGGCGGAACCACATCACAAACAAACAGACGAAGCGTGTTCAGTAAGCCAAAAAATCAATATGCTAATAACGATTGAAATAGAACCACCGCGCAATCTGTTGATATTTTGTTATCAATGTTTTCTTTGCTCAG
>UZAN01040807.1:0-12573 GCA_900618425.1 Echinostoma caproni | reverse complement strand
ATATACTTGATTCGGCTTCCAGTCGTTTTTTACCACTGAAAAACTGCGATTATAAACAGGAGTACGGTACAGACATAATACCACCGAGAAAATAGATTTTTTTCCGATAACGAGGGAATCGGGTCACTTCTGTTCTAGACTCGACCTCCTCAGTCCAGCTCGCTTGACATCACACGCCGTGCACCACATGCACAGTAAAATTTTACATATAAATTTCGGTTTTGCATGGGCGCTTGTATGACGGGAAACCCTTAAAAACCCTTAACGCCCGTTTTCCCTTCAATGTGAACTGATGGAATCGGTAATTGAGTGTCCTAGATGAAACAATGTAAAAGCATGGGTCGGTTAAGAAAAGAAGTGGTATGATATTGGAATCCGATAGAAGGTGAGCATATCGTATCGGTTTTCATAAAAAACTTGTACTGACCTTCCCAGGAGTACTCCACTATTTTTTAATATATATATATATACATATATATATATTCACCGGTTCGTATAGAGTAAGAATCAACCGTTTGTCTTTCCGCCGAACGAATTATTATACCGACAAACGACGGCCAAAGACAAATAGACCAGGATGTAGTGAGCTGATGATATTTGCCGAGATTCCAATGAAGCTCTACAGACCAACGGATCGCTTGATTCTCAACTCACGGGATATGCCCTTTGATTGAATAGAACCACAGACTTGAGGCGAAAATGTTTTTATTTCGTATTTGTGCAACTTGTGTAAACTTATACACCTACAATAATAATGGAATAACTCTTAAACCTGTACGACTACATTTCTATGAAAAAAGCTAAGTAAGTTTGAGCAGAAAAGAGCCTCTATTGTGTGCGCCATGATGAATGAAAAATCACAATGTAAACATGAGAGAAAAGTTCGGGTTATGTAATGAAGCTTATCCCCGTTTAGTCAAGGGCTTGTGGGTACTTGAATCAAATTTCGTTATTTTTACAACTTCATTGCTCATGACAGGTATGATGAGACGCAGTCAATGGTTGTGAACGTTGAGTCCATGTCCACCGGGTATCCAATCTCTACCAAATGAGCAGCATTTGACTCATGATGACGTAAAACATCAATTACCTTTTTTCGGATTTGCTTATATTTTAATTCGTTTTATTTGAAAAATTCGATTTCACTCGTTTCAGAATAAATTCACTGAAGACATGTTTACACCTAATCTGTGTTCTTAGGGGGTAGTAGCGATTGGCGTTCTGTCTACGAACGAAGATCGCGGGTTGAGGTTAAAGTTATGAAACTGACGAATCACGCCCTGACAAACATTCCAAAAATTGATTGGGTGAATATCACAGTTCCGTAAGTTCTATGAGAGACGAAAATTCTCACTGACATTGAATTCGTTATTGTTCGGTCACAACTTGAACACCTCAGTGTGCCACGACAGAAGTTGAAATTGTATTGCTCAATCAAGGGACGGCCGTATTAGCTCTTCCTTTTTCTCTCCTCAAACTGCCCTCCGGCAAATTGAAGAACACCAGACTTGCAAATACTTATTATCCCGGTTAATTGAAGTTTCACACAAAAATATCATGATGTCGAACTAGGACTGATTTATATCTCTCTCTTTTAATTCATCGCATTTATTCGTGCTGCATATTAGATAGCTAAGCTAACGCTCGGTCATGTGTATTTCAGCATTTTAACAAAACTCTGTTCTGCTCATTTTTATCTGCAAATGCTTTTATTACCAATCGCATTTCATTTTCAAATCCGTTCTTCGACATTCTCCCTCACCGTTTTAGCTATTGAGGATGTCGGTACGTGGTTTACCAAATACAGTTTCGTTCGTGCACACCAGCCTCCGAGCAGCACAAACCACAATTCTGTCGATTTTCTCATTTGGTTGCTGTTATCAGTCATGCTCACTCTAAATTTTGAGACTACAAAGTGCATAAATATCGTTATTCGGTAATTCGCTTAAATGTGAATGAATAGCCAGCGGATCGAGAGCTTGTGAAGTCCTTGGATGATATCGATTGTCCTCAACTCGTTCTTCTGTTCTATTTATTAAACATTATTTTTTATGTTTAGTAAACATTCACGATGTGATTTCACAAATGCAACTTGCGGAAGTAAGCCTGAAACACTTATTTAATTTCAATTCTCATACAGAACAACTGTACCAGGGTGAGTTACAATATATTGATCAGATTGGGAAAACGAGTCGGTGAACGAACAATTGTTTTCGGACATTCCTAGTCATGCTCTTACATAACATGTAGTGGGAAAATTCTTACATAATGATAGCCATTGGGGGACTCACACACAGAGAGCCCAGTCCAATCACTGAGAGCAGCGGTGAATTTCACTTTCCGCGCAGTCAAACTTAGACCAGTGTTCTCTACATCACCGTTGATGTGAATGCAAGTGAAAGAAACTGCTAAAACTGACCTCATCCATGATAATTTACTCTTTGTAGTGCGTCTGTGCCGCAAGTTGCATATGTCGTACGGTACGGCGTTTGTCTCGGCGCGTTAAGGAGCACCAACCGCGATGGCCAACTTAGGGGAAGACCGGCCGTATCTCAAGCGCGATCATGGGGCATCTCGTCGACACCGGGCACAAGATCGAACTGGAGAAAGCTTTAGATGTTGTTTATCGTATCCCACTCAATCGATCGAAGGCTGCCCGAGTTTGGACACTGGCCATGGTCGAGGCGATCGCCATTCCAGTACTAGGCCCCAACCTGTGTGCCCAAAAACGACTGGTGCAGGCGCTCCAATTGCCCTGGCTGAGTGTGAAAACTAAGGCAGAACATGACTTGTCACTTGACCCAATTGGAGAAAGGTCACATCAACTAACACGCTAAACATGCCTACACACACGCGCATACACTCCCATTACTCTCTGACCCGATTAATGAACTTAATTTGATCCAATGGCTATTATTATGTAAGAATTTTTCCACATGACTAGGAATGTCCGAAAACAATTGCTCGCTCACCGACTCAAGTCAAGTCAAAAATCGCCTTATTCATCCTAATGGATGGATTCTCAGCTTTCTGCACTCCAGGAACATTTATTGTCGCATACAGTCAAAAAAAGTGAAAAAAACAGCATCGTCAATTCAAAGGAATGTGGTGTAAAAGTTTAAAAATGAATATCAATTGCGTAGGCAATTCAAGAAGTTTGCTCTAACGGATGCCTTTTGAGCGAGAAATCTCGAAAGATAGGAGATGACGGATAAATGACAGGCGATGGTGCGAGCATACACTAGTTTATAGCGACATCTTGTTACAGAAGTGGATATACATTAAGTTCTGGGTGTAATGGGTGAGTGGTGTCTGATAGAATATTGTTACAGAAGTTATCGCAAGAGATAAAATGCTTATCAGTGGTAAAGTTAAGCAAGTGCAAATAAGAAATACCGATTGTGCGAGAAATAATTTTCATAGATCGGCGTAGAATTGTGTAATCTTTAGCTCTAAGACCGGCAAATAAAACTGGGAGCAGTAGAGAAGATGAGTAACAATACAAGAATATACAAATCGAGCGAGTAAATACAGTGGAACTTTTAAAGATCGCAAGCGGGTAATAAAGAAACAAAAAGTAGAAGTCAAACGTGAGGTCCAGGTGAGATCTTGGCGGATAGTGACATCGAGGTATTGTAAAGAGTTTACTGGTGGAACAGGCTGGTTGACAACATAGAGTGCAGAACAATTTCTTTCAAAAGAATGTAACCGTTCTCTTTTGGCAAGTGAAAAGGTGACATCGCTACATTTAGATAGATTGAGAGAAGACTTGGAAGACGAAGACTATAAGTTTAAGGCAAATAAACTGGTTTGAAGATGTGAGAAGCAGGAAATCACCTTGGAATTAGGAACCAATTGTGACATCATCAGCGTACTGAATACGAAGAACATTTGGCTTAGTGGGAAGGTCACGAATATAGAAAGAAAAAAGAAAGGGGGACAAAATTGCTCCCTGGAGCACCCTTGAGTTGACTGGTAGGGAGTCAGAGGTTTTTCCAAGAAACATTGTGAATTGTGTTCTACCAGCAAAAGAATCTTAGAGTAAAGAGAGGGTATTATCGGACAATCCAGCACCTTGGAGTAGAGACAAAAGCCTGCCCCTGTCAACACAGTTAAAAGCGTTACTGTAGTCAAGGAAACACATACGAAATGCCCTACCGTGCGTGCCTTGGGATCGCAAAACTGAGTTTACTAAATGAGCGAGAGCATCTAAGGTAGAATGTTGTTTGCGATTAGCGAATTGATTTTCATCTAGCTGCCCAGTATTGGGAATAACGTTACTACGCATAAACTTTTCAAAAACTTATAGTAAAATAGAAGTGCAGACGATTGGGGCACTGGTGTAATGCGCACAGGTCTCCAGCAGTTGACAATTTTTTGTTCCTCGAAGCAGCGGTTGAAAATACCGGTAAGTGGCTCCGCCAGAAAATGCGCACATTCCCTGAGGATGACTGGACGTAGTCCGTCAGGATCGGAAGCTTTTGATATTTTTAGGCACTTTAGCTGTGCACGAGTCTGATTTGAATTGACACGTGAAACTTCAAGATGGTCAACTGATTGAAAATAAGGATGCGATACTTCAGTTTCAGTTGACGTGGAAAACATCTGCTGTGGGTTGAGGCCCGCGTAGTCTGAATTTTGTTCCACAAAGTATTTTCATAGCACTCCAGATTTTCTTGCAATTGCGGTCACCAAGAATGGCTTCAGTGTAGAGTTTGTCAGGATTTTGGACCTCATTCTTGATCAGCACTGAAGTTTGTTTAACTAAAAGTCGATCACGCTTTGTAGATGCCCATTCCTTGGTTCTGCTGAGGGTCTTCAGTGTGGGAGAAGAAAATCTGGCGGGAGTGATGTATATAGGGGATATGGGGAAGCAGATGTCAAGGCAGAAGTTCAAATAGCTCGTGAGGTGTTCACACTCGATCGAGACACTTGGATCAAAGAACTGATCAAAATTTATACCACAGACCATTTCTCTCAGTAATGCCAAGTGGGCCNGGCCGGGTCACACAACCTATGAGAAATCTTCCGGTTAAATGTACGTGTCATTGTGCTATGATGTTTCTTTAAATAGACTTTTGGTAAAACATTGATGCTACAATGATCGGAGTTTGCCAGAGGGGTTCCTCTTCACACAGCAAACAGGTCAGGATCGTTCGAAAACAGCTGCGTTTCCTCTTGTGGAGAAATTTACCATACTGTGGAGAGAGAGAGACATGTCAAGAAATGAATGTCTGTATGGTTAAAATCGCCACTAACAATAGAAAGAGTGTTCCATGTAGTTAGAAAGTTTGGATATAAATGCATCAGCAAACGTCTCTACATCAAAAATTGTACTGGAAGGTGCTATGTAGATGTTTGATGCCACAATGGAATGATATTTACTAAGGAAACGGGGTTTACATTCAACCGAAAGACATGAAATATATCTTACTTTTTAAGTGAAGATAATCTCTGTACACTTATACCGAGACGATTTGGTGTAGGTTATTAGACTACCGCCTCGATTTCGTAGTAAACAGTCTCTTTCCAACCGATACATATCAAATAAATCCAGCTCAACCAAAGAGTCGTTGATGTCAGGATGCAACCAAGTTTCTTGCAGCATAACTATCCCCAATGCATGGTATTTTTTCGTCCTTATCAGTTTCGTGAAGTCGCTCATTTTGCCAATTAGTGATCGTACGTTTGATGAACAAATTGCAGGGGTAGATATTTTCTGAGGTTTTGTGTTACGTGAGGCCACCTACTGGCCTGCTCGGTGTTTTCTGAGGAAACCTGATCTGGACGGTCTGCATCTTTTGTATCTATTTTTAATTTGACGATTGAACTGATGGAGAATGCCACTCTTGCGCGACAACACATAACGTTGCAACTTCTTTAAAGATTCCGGGGCGTACGTAATCATGAAAGCAATGAAAGAAAACTTGATTCAAACGAATAAATCCAATGTGTAACGTAAACGTTGATACAATGTTCACTGGAGCACAGAAAATGTAGCACGGCCGAAATTTGAAGGCCCTGCCGTTATAACCACCAAGACTCGTTTTCTGAATGCTATCATGGGAATATTCGAGCTTTTGATATTGATTAGAGTTAAATTTTTGAGTGAACTACGGGAATTCTGCTTGAGATAAAATGAAACACATTGTGTGATCACCTTTGGATTTATAGATTTTTCTACAAGTGAGTCTTATATAGTTATATTAATTTCGGTTTAGAGTTTGATGGTTTTAGCTTAAGCAAAAAAGAACATGTGCGTTCCGTGTTAATGCCAAAACAGAGGCCCAATATTTTAATTCTGATTTCGCCGACTAGAGCCTATTTTAGGTGTATTCATTTTTAAATTAAACTGCCTAAAATTACATTCTCGAAATGGATACACGTCTATCTATTTCCGTAAATTGAGACACTCAGGTATGGTTCTTTCTATACAGCAATCTTTCAAGAATGGGATGTAATCAATCTGATGTAAACTGAAGGTTACATACAACAACCGTTTGCAATCAATTGTCCGATTGTTTACATACGACATGATCGTTATCAAGAGCAGGTTGACCGTCTTACCTCATTTGAGCAAACTATTATTATACCTTTGCAGGTTCAAGTTAATCCGTTTTGACTTCAAGTGAATCCAACCAATCCCATTCCATTTGAACCGCACAAGATGATTGGTGTTTCGGCCGTAAAACATCACCGATTGGGCAGGGCCTACTTAAACCCCGTTCAGTCGAAATGAACTGATTTCTCCATAGGTAAATAAAAGTACTTTTGAGTGAGTTACCGAGCGGTGGGGTGAAGTGGAGTGGGTTCTGACCGTTCGTTTGTCCTCTTCCTCTCGCAGGGGAAACCATATACGCTTGAGCATTGATCGAGTGAGCTTTATAGACGGGAATGAACGGACCTGGCGTTACCTGACGTCGATCGGTCGTATAGACACATGTGCCTTGACAGTTTCGATCAAGAATACGATGGCTACAAACAGGTATGGATGCGGTCATGATCTGTTGCATGGGCTGGTTCAACCTACCCAATCGACTACATAGTGATTGGGATTCCATTCCGGCTAAGTTCCCCAGAACTTTATTACGTTGGGGGAACGAATAAAATTGCCTAATTTTTAGCATTCAAAGCTTAACAGTGACTGCTGAATATAAAGAAAGAAACAGTAGTGATTAAGGCTATTCACTTGTTTAAAGATTAACATAACTTGGATTGTTGAAATAATCCCACAGAGCACATTTGAAACAAAACAGCAGAGTGACAAACAAGCTCGTTTTCAGAGATTCTTATTCATGCTTGAATTGCTTTAGCCAACCCCCCTGGACTAGCTATTGTATTGTGCATACAAGGCAAATGGCAGACGCCCTGATACCTGGTGGCTTAAAATTCCCGTCAGCATAACCGATCCGGCTGTCATCAAATTCAGTGCTCGCTTGATAGGAAGCCGAGGGAGTGACTACTGCAGTTGGCTTTCCCCATCGAATCACTCACCACCTGGATGAAAGTTGACTCTTCTTTCGTCCACAATGAAAATAAACCCAACTGATGGTGATTATTTTGACTAAACTAGAATAGACTCCAGTGGTTGGTAGTTTGTACTATTTTCACCTCAAACGAGAAGCTAACAGCCTAACTACGCAACCTAGTCTGCTGGTTTTGAATGATCATTTGGTTTTAACACTGCAAGAACTACCCGCTTTGATTTGCCTTTAATCACCACATGCCCTGGAAAACTTTTCCTACTGAGGGGTTGTTTCCGCACGAAATTATCCACAAACAAATTTGAAAACCAGCTCACGGTGATGATGTGCTCTAACTTATATGAAATTTCTGCAGTACCTGGTTTAACGAGAACTTTCTGACTTATATCTCCCAGTCACCAAAACGTTCACTGATTAAAAAATCATTACCATTAACTGCATGAAAAATGAGGCATTTTGATAACTGGCTGATAATGTGCACGAACATGGTTAGATGCCTACTGACAATGATCCTTCGTGATGTCAAACGAGGCGTCATCAGCAACAATGCTTTTCAGACATGCCATTCTCCAATCCTGCTGGTTCATTCGTCTTTCAGGATCACCCGCTATGATCTTGGCATGGTAATTTCAGAGCCCCGTTTTGATGTAACGTTTTGTGATGCTCGATAATATTTAAAATGGACTCAACGATGGAAATTGTGGAGCATGTTTGAAGATGCTCCTTCGTTCTCCGGAAACCACGTTTTCCAGTTTTGAGTGACAGAGCGCAGTCACACACAATCACCTACGCTGTCTGCTCATCTTGCAATAATTGATTGACAAGCAGCTACAGTCATTGAATTGTAGGATGTTGTTTACAGCAATCGTAGTACCTATGATGTACAGGTATTTTCTTTTTGAACCTGTCACTGGTATTCGACACCGTGCACGCCCAAAGTAAATTGAAATTGCTTCCATCAGTCCAAATAATCTCGTATTCAAGAGCCTCGTTCCATTGCAGCTGTTGAGAGAGGGAGAACTGATTCAAAACCAGGTCGTTTTATCACTTTTTTCTCTTTTCTTTATTATACAGTGAGTTCATTGTGGTTGATCAATGTTTTTGATTGTCCAATTGGTTGCTGATGGTAAAATGTAACCTGGTCTATCTTATTTGGCTTTATCCGTAGAAACGATAGTCGAATTCTCATAAAGCACAGCAACGGTTGACACGATTGCAACCTCAATGAGATAAAATAAGTCCGACACATTTCCCACTCAGATTGTGTAGGTGGAATATAAAAAATGTGGTTTCCTTATCTAAATGAGCAATCCAATTTATTTGGTCGTGCTTTATAAACATCCTGTGATACGATCTAATAACCGGAATGACGCAACACCCAGTCTGTATGAGAAGAATGGACTGGAAACAATAACGGTCGAAAGGGTGTGTGGTGGCAATAATTCTTTACTGTCAGGCAACTTTTATAGCTGATATAACAGAGGATCACATCGGCAATTTACAATTCTGATACGTATATGAAACTAGGTTTCTCCTGACAAAATCCATACACCACTCTCGTGTAACACCAAGTTCCAATAAACCTCAATATTTGAAGCTTCGTTTTGGTACTAACTATTTTACTCCACACCTCCAGTAACCATTAACCAGTGAGCTCTCTCCCATGGTTGAAAATTTGCTTACACATTCTCTAGGTGGCTAGTGAAGAATAGCCCAATTTCTGGGTTGCATAAAGCATGTACTAAACTTGATTCTAGTTAAAAATAAATATGAAAAAGTGAAATACAACATTCCAAGTCCTCTGGTACCATTCAGTTGTTGATATAGCACAACACCTAACGATCTGTCCGTGCTACCTGTACCAGGTGATTCACCGAGCCGAAAACACTCTGTTGAGAAAAAATTCAGCTGCAATGCATTCACACCTTTGCCCGATAAAACTGTGTCAGCTGGTAATGATTGATCACAAATCACATGTCCATTGACACACTTCGTGAATCGTCCGTAGATCTGGTGCGGAAGGTCGATCGTTCTGTTCCGACCTTTCGCTGTTGATAAAATCCGCTCACGGTTGCAAAATGGACAAAACAGATTTGGTACGGTTCATCTGTGGCAAAAAAGTATAATGAGTTCTCTACCAACCGAAGTGGTTCAGAGTTTAATGTAAATAATATAATATATATAATGATATAAATATATTAAGGGATACCCCAGTGACTACTGAGGAGTTGAGTAATAATGTGATAAGGCTTGTGTCTTCAATCGCCCAACTCACCTCAGAGACTAATAAATGTCACCGCTTTCCACATTTAGGGTGGATGGCTCGTTTACACAATCTTTTGTGGTACCACGCATCAGGGTAATATGCTGCAACGTGGCATCTACTGTGCCATTGAACCTTTTCTCTTTTCACATCCTCAGTAGCACAGCGGGTGCCACTTTGTAACATATTTACCGGATTGTTCATGAATTCGTCAATGAAGGCAACACTTCCTCAAGCAGAAAAGGCTCGCTGATCAATATTAGGACAACAGTGGGTAGAATACTTTACCCATCTGAACTTAATAACCTGTGAAGCACATAGAGAAAAGTTATCATCGTTTGTGGGATCATGGATAACTGTAACTCATTCTTATCACCAATCGTCTCATTCACTAAACTATTAGGATCGCACAGATGTAATCGGGCTGTGAAAAGATGCGACCGGTTGATCAATTATGTAATAAGGATAAGAACCTATGCTACGGTGCTGAGGAGCCAAGGGAGGAGCTGTAGATAGCAGGTTGTTGTCACTGACATAATGGATATATTGTACTAGTCATCCCTGGAATTACAGAGATAGAAATGTTATTTCTGTAAGCTAGTGAATGAGTTCAAATTTGATCTTGCTATTCAGGTGAAATACTGCTAGCTCTTCCAATAGATCGATTTATCGCATTCACCTTTGATTCAAACAAATCGGTGCTACTTGTTCAGTTCAGTTGGTACAACTACTAACTAACCATGAACCTTCGTGCGGCGGTTTTGGTTGCTGTCTTTTGGTTACCCATTTTGATGAGGAATGGGAGAAGGATAGGAAAGTTGAAAGTAGAGTCGAACACAAAATGGAGAATTTCAGTGGTCAGGGCTCGCAAAGAAATTGTGAAGATGTACGAACGCTACTGTTTACGACATCCAGCCATATCACTCAGTGTCTCTAAGCCTCGGTTACGATCATCCCGAGGTCCCCAGTCAGGGAGCCTAACGGGGCCTATGTGACCCAGTCCCCTGGTTAGGGACTTCACACCCTCGGGTTACTTGAGGGAATCTCGGCCTCATTGGAACTTACTAGGATATCGACGGCTTAAACTGAACCCATTCATGCAACGAATAATACGTGCATTCACGCATGAACATGGTAACCGATTTTTCGATCCATTTTGACGTGATTCGCTTCCTTACCCGACTGATAGCGGTCAATTACCGCCGGGTTCGTTCATTCGTGTGTATGACGCACACTCGATCAACGGTGGTGGTGGGGGATGAACAGACGGAACCAACGCCACCCAAACCTTCATCCTCGCTCGGTAACTCACTTAAAAGTACTTTTATTTGGAGAAATCAGTTCATTGTGACTGAACGGGGTTTAAATAGACCCGTTCCAATCAGTGACGTTTGAAGGCCGAAACACTTGTGGGTTCCCAGTGGAATGCGGTTGATTGGATTCTTCTGAAATTGCGACGGATTCACTTAAATTTACAACGGTTTCGCTTGAAGTTGAAAGGGTATGGAGACAAATGTATCCTTACCCCACCCGTTTCCTATACTTAGTTGACCTCAACTGTTTGACCCCAACACAACACTGGCTATTTTCTGAAATGTAAGGGATTGTAATAGCTTGAGAAGGAACTCACTGAAAACATGTTCGCCTACTATCTGTGTTCTTCTACAGATGAAACCCATGCGATCATTTTGACCAGTCTCACATTAAAAAAATATTGTGAGCTTTCAAATACCCTAAATCAGTCTACTGGTCTTAGGTTTGGTAATGACCCAATTAATTTTCAACCATAAAAGTGCCGTTAGCAAAATTCCGTCACAGCAAACTCAAAATCTTCCCCAAAACCCGGATGCATATATTAGTCGCACATGGAAAAGTAAACTCACGGGAAAAGTGACCGCAATAACATGTCAGCTCTGGAGAAAATGATCACGACCATCGCCTTAGAGAAACTTTACTGTTTTAATTTACTCCTTTACCGTGGTCTGGGGACAGGTTTTATCAAGTTTTTTATGATCCCTGCAGTCCATTGGAAATTAGTCAAATCAGCCCTACTAGATCTCTCCTCTTCACAATAAACAAAATCCAGTAGACAGAAGAGTTATTGAACAGTTATTGAACAGAATGTCTAAGCTTATCAGACCAGAGATTTATGCGTTAAACCAGCTGTACACCAGCACTTCGCTCAGGCTCCTAAATCTTAATCATCTGTAAAATAAACTGAAGAAATTCTTTGGAGTGAAATCTATCTTTCGGCTGCACCAGAACTGCATTCATTGCTTAGTATCGCACTGGCACCAACTACGGTCTATCCCTATCCGAAAGCTGAATTGAATAACCCCACCAGTCACGGCTGGTGGTGACAGAATTCAAAACCTCCATCTGATTAAAGCACCAAGAGCCGACGGACTTCAACTATTGATCCTCAAAAATGCACAATTTTAGCTAGCCAGTCTGTCCACTTTATTGTTCAAAGTACACAATGATGAAAAAGAAATGGTGGACGGTTGGACAGCAGGGAGTATGGCCACCATTCATAAAATAAAAGTTGACAAATTTCGATTCACTGTGCGTGCATCCATTTTACTCAGGTGAGCAGAGGTCACTTGGCAGGTGTATCACGTCGTTTAATCATTAAATCCAACGAGTTTCTCAGATTAGATAAGAGATATAAATTTGGCTGATACCTGAAACATGAAAATAGATTCTATTTCGCCTGTTCGCCGAGCTTGGCTCGGCTGGTGATGAAACGTTTGCAAACAAATTGCTAAGCTCGGCGAACAGGCGAAATAGAATTCAGTTCACCCGAGCTACGAGAACCAATTTTCA
>UZAN01040806.1:56310-69685 GCA_900618425.1 Echinostoma caproni | reverse complement strand
CCCCAGTGTCGATCAAATTATACTCAAAACGTACATACGAGATAGTCCCAGGTCAGGTATCATTCAAAGCGTTTTCGCTCTTATAGAAGATGTCCGCGTTCTGATGAAGTTGCTGGGATGGCTCTCCCGTCCGTGTTTGAGAACCGCTGTTGTGGAATCCAAACCATTGCCCTGTGCTACGGCGTTCAGTGGCACTGTCTTGATGTGATGTGATGCTTGTTTTAAAGTATTTGGTTTGAACCTGTAAACAATTGACTCGCTCTGTCTTCAGAGCCCTAACGAAGTACACCTCCCCGAGGTGATTGTTTGATCAATATGAGCTGAATAATATCTGTCCACTCATTCATAAACGAATATGGCATTAAAACACGTGATACAGATTTTTGAAACCATCACAGACAACAATAACACCGCCAAAGATAACAACACTTAAAGCAACCATTAATTATAACAAAAACAACCATAAAAATGATGATTCACGCGGACATTGTGCATTGCATGAGTCCATTCCAGTTATTCAAGGCAACTGTACCCGTGACTACATACCCCGAGACGGAGTGGGTGACAGTGATTTGTTGTTCAAAATCATTCCGAACGTCACAAACATCTGGTCAGATGCGTTTCAATAACTATTAACCAAGCAGCCGTTTTGTTTGCTCGTGCTATCTTTCCTTGCATTGGCTGCCCATTTGAATGAAGGATTAATGCGAAAGAATTGATGAACACTTCGGTTACAAGTTTCTCCTCCAATTTTCAAAACCATTAGCCATGCATTTTCATGCACCGGTTTCGGTTGCTGTCTTTCGGCTGCGCATTTGATTAACAGAGCAGAATGAAGACTGGAATGTTGAGAACCGAGTCAAAATGAAGATACAGGATTGGTATACTAGATTGGATTTGCAAAGAAAAATGAGTAGAGGCACAATTGTCACTCTTTACTGCACTCTCCACTTCTCCTGAATCAATTATTAGCATTGAGAACACTTGATTTGATTGATTCAATGTAGCTTGTTCAACCGTTTTGACTGCTGCTCGGCTATGCGAGCACATGCAATCGTGACACACTTCACACTTGTCCTATTGAATTTCGGGTACAAGCAGTGTAGTCCTATATTTAGTTCAGTTTGTACAACCTATAACCACGCATCTACGTGCGCCGGTTTTTGTTGCTGTGTTCTGGCTGTCCATTTGGATGAAGAATAGGAGAAGAAAGGAAAGTTAAAAGTAGAGTTCAACAGAAAATGGAGACGTTCAGTGGTCTAAGGTTCCAAAGAAATTCAGAAGATGCACGAAGGCCACTGTTTGCGACACCCAGCCATATCACTCAGTGTCTCTAACCAACGGTTACGGTCATCCCGAGGCCTCCAGCCAGGGAGCCTAACAAGACCTATGTGACCCAGTCTCGTGGTTAGGGTGTTCATACTCTCGTTCCAGGTCTTAGCTTGACCTCTCTTGGCTTTTTTCCACTCGGTGTCTGCTTCGGCGAATATCGCTCGCCGTGGTAATCTATCTGGTGGCATATGTAACACATGCCCCAACCAACGTGATCTATGGAAGTCGACCACTTGCTCCAGTGGGCTACCGCGGATATCCAGAAATCTGCGCATTACCTCACCATTGATCTGCCAGCTACCCAACCAGATTCGTGCAATGCTGCGTAGACAACGGTGTTCAAACACCGACAGTCTATGTTTATCCTGATTCTATTCTTAATGGCCAAGTTTCTACACGGTATAGCAGGACTGGCCAGACTGTCGCGGCATACACTCGACCCTTCACAGACAGCCGGATGTCGCGACGACGCCACAGACGTCTCACGTTGGCAAATGCCAACCGAGCCTTCTGTATGCGAGCTGACACTTCAGTAGTCTTTCATTGAACACAGTCCATTCACAAGGATGATAATAGACCCCTCAATCCGACCTGGTGGGCTCGAGGTGACTGGGCACATGTCCGCAAATCCACTAAATTCGGCTGGGAAAACAAAACAGATTAGCACTGCCTGCTGCCCTGATAAATTTCACCTCTCACATTCTCTACTACTCCACGTGACACAAGGGACAGGTTCAGTAGCGTATCTCACACACATATGTGGCGTTACTCGGCAAGTCACGATCGCTGATTGTCCCGACACTCCTTGTGTGCCCATCTTTGTTGCGATTGATTAATGACTGTATGCTGGACGGGGTAATTGAGAGACAAGTGTCGAACTGGTCTCAGATCATGTACCGGATAATGTGGTGTCTAGCGGTTGCTCCGGTTCAATGATCCATCAACAAATGAATCGAAACCTATGGGACAAGGTTACAAACCAGGACTGCGTAAACCTCATGTTTTGTAGTGATTATGACCGGCCCCGTTGCGCTCATTACGCTCCCTGTCCAGGGTTCCGAAACGAGGCTTCCTATTTGATCATTCGCTTCCCGAGATTATCTTAAAGAACGAACAGTTTATGGCATAAATGGTCAATGGCTTTAGAGATGATCGCACTCATTAATTGATAGATAGTATGTAAAGACCAGTTTGGGATCGAGGAGTAACAAAACACCATGGACAGGGATAAATACGATTGCACCGAACGTAACATATTTTCCTTTTTCATTGCACACCAGTGTTTGATGAATAGTAGTTGGGACGAACCCCATAGTCACGAGGACCAGATGTTAAGTGATCGTAACCGGCAACCTGATTCTCGGGACTTGAATTGGCAAACCACGTAAAGCCCCAGTTAGGTATTACTTTCAATGAACCAAAATTTATTCACTGTCCATTTTTTGCACCGTTAATTCCATTAATTCACTCCCACATGTCATAAAAATCCAACCATCTCTTTTTAAGGCAAGTATCAATTATACTACTCACAAATATGAGTGATAATCCACCACACTTGCAGAGGTTATTTCATGTTCAATCCCTAGTTACTGCACGCAAGCATATGTAGAATTTATGCACAACATCAAAGCGCGAATATAACCAAAGCGATGTGAATGTTTAGTGGTATTTCGATACCCCTTCCCCAGATGCGATTTCGTTATGGAAATCCGTTCACCGGCATTAAAAACCTGGGGTTACCTTGAAGTGAAGGTATTTCCAACCAATTTAATTTCCAGTATTTAGCACGTCCCATACCGACATTCCTAAGCACGAGTTGTAATTAAACCAAAACCAGTGTGATTGTATCCCACCTCGATGATATGGGGCATCAGATAGACAGTGATATCTCTATTGTCATCTACAAAGTGCCAAAAAAAGTCGAAGTACGTACGGAAACGTCACTTGGGATGTATAGAATACTGAACCCATCAGTACGCAAGTAGAATTAATTGGTTGCCGAATGCCGATTATCTTGATTCCACCCAACTCTAAGTGCCAAGGCGAATCGTGAATTGAATCATGTCATGAGATACAACATGGAGTAACGTGTTGCACATGAATAATAAAGGTCGTCGGAATTTCCCAGAAACGTCCTCGGTGCCCCCTTTCTCAATGTAGTTCTACTAAGTTTGACAGGATTTGTTATTTCTTTCCGTTAAACGTCAAATAATCAATCGCGGTAATTTGTTTTCCGCTGATATACACAAACAGATATAACTGCAAATTCCTAAATAGGAAGTTCGCCACATTGTTTGTACTTATAATTCTGCGGCTTAGCGAATCCGGCAGTTGATAACTTTCAATTCGGATCTACCCGCTTCACATTGATGATGATGTACATGTGCTGTCACATTACCTGGAACTATCGATTCTTGTCGCTGTCGATCGAAATACGCTATCACTGAACTTTGCCGTGGGATCCTTTCCCATATGATCCGAGAAGTAGTTCATATTACATACCGAAATCAAGGTCGTAATCATCTATTTTAGCATCTGGGTATTCCGCTAGATTAATTGATAGGATGAGAGTGATCAGTTAGAAATTCGGATGTAAATAGTTTGTAAGAATCAATATGGAGTTCTATCAGTGTTGTGTGAGAAGTGATTCCGTGGATAGTAGTGCAACGCGGCTCGACTGATACCGCTGGTTATGTCTGGGTAAAGAGTTGTCAAGCTTTTAAAGTAAATCGTGTAAGATGATAGGGGAGCCTGAGTGAACCATAGACAAGAGACTTTGATAAACAAAGAAAGAGTGTACATACTGTTTGTCTGTTAATTGACTTGGCCTGCGAATATGGTAATACCACTCGAAAAGTGAGCAGTCCAGCTGCAAATATTTTCTCCAGGTGCCACCAAGTTCCTTGTTCATGCGCAATCTACAAAACGGAAAATTGTTCGCCCCCGGGGTTGCTAGCTGAGATAGAAGGAACCGGAACGGGTGAAGATCCATCCAGAACGTTTAGACAGATTGGGAATAGGGCCTGATTGCAGTTTGAGGTCCAGAACGGCAGTGATATTAGCAGCAGGTTCAAGCGATCATGTGAAATATGTTGATATGCATGTAACCAACTTACGCAATTTTATGCATTCCTGTTGCAAGCATGTAACGTTTGTTCTGGGTGGGGCATTACTTAACATGTTACGCGTTTGCGACCAAATGAGGTAAGGAAATGCCTGGTTTGTACCTGTGCTCGTGAAATGGATAAAGAGTCCGTAGTGCCTCAGTAATCGTGTTACGTAAAATTTGATTCGAATTCGGAGAATGTGAATAAGTTGGTACAGGAAAAGCAGGACAATGTGAGTATCAATCCCCAGTGGAATGGACATGCACGAGGCTTGAAACACTTGATCATGAGAGGAAGAAGTCAATTGGAAGTTGCCTACACTCACGAGGTTGATCAACGAAGTTTATGCACAATGTCTGTCAAGACGAGTCGGGAGACTAGGAGTTGACAATGGGTTAGGCGAACTGTTTGGGGTTAGGCGTGATTTATTTGCAGTAGATTGCTCTAAACACAGATGAATTAGACTGGTAGTGTTTTCCAGGATGCCAGAACTGCGGAATAGAAGTTCACTCCTGCAGGACGCCGATGAAGTATCACACGGGGTCTGGCATAATTGGTTTATTCGACGCTCGTACACCTGTAGCCGTTCTGTTGGTCAGGGAGCAAGCGGCGGCGACAACACGCATACAGTTCGCAAAACCCGAGAGCACGCGCAAGCACAGGCTTTGCATGAGGGCCAAGTGCCATCAACCTAGCAGTGTGGACAATTCTGTACGGAAATCTGATTGACTGAAGCGCAACGATCTTACAGTGGTGTAAGTTTGTGGTGGACGTTTCACGTCGCGATATCTCACATCGGAACAAAACGTATTTTGCAAACAAATTTATCACTTGATAATACTCCTGACTGGTTAGAAAACTGCAAAATACAGTTTTTTTTGTCAGAAGCGCGTATGTAGGATCGATTGAAGGAATTCCATTTACAGGTATCGTCCAACAATGATGACCAGGACTTCCCTGTTTCCAGCAATCATGCCTGAATCGATTCACAGTCTATTTTTGTCGCTACAAAAATTAGATTGTGTGTGTCTGCAATACAGCAGAGCATAGTAACTAACAGACACGGTTAGAATAAAAAATGGTTTCGCATGCTCATGAGAAATGTTTTGTCCAACTGAACAGACAGATGGACGGATTTATTGGAGACAATATGGTTGGCTGCCAGTAAAGACAGCGTTCATGTCTTGTAGGTTGCAGGTTAGACAACCCGATAAATTGCGTCCAATTTCGGCTGTTTGAACCGCCTTGACAAATACATCTCACGAACAGTCTACCTCATCCACTTCATCGAGGGTGTTCAGCACATATGATTTCCCAGTATTGCAGCTAGAGGACAGCAGATTATTTCTCATTCAATTGTGTGATATCGTGATATCTTCGGTCTACGGAATGTGAATTCATTTGTTAAGCCGTTCTCTAATCAGAAAATTCCCAACTAATTTCAAACTTATCTTTCATTGTCGATAAAATCGATGCGATTGGGATAACTGCCGATTGACGCGCGTTACCTAAGTGAAAACAACCGACTGAATATTTTACCCAGGCACCAGTAGGAGTTGATTGCATCACTGAGAACGCTAGTGGGCGCATTCAGAGATGCAATAATAGACTGATCTTCTAAGTAGAAGGTTCAGGTGAATGAACGAATATTATATATCCCAAATTATGGACTATGAAAAACTGTCTGCCTCTGAATTGTTCGTTCCTCTGTCTTGTATTTATTATTCGTGTTGTTGTTGGTGGTAAGGTGAGTTACGTCTCTCTCATTGGCCTGCTTCAAACCATCAGGTTCGAGGTTTCAATATCGGGGTTGAACATCGGGGTTCGACTGCGAGTGCCGGCGATGATGAACTGGCTTGTGCAACGTTCTTGCGTTAAATGAGCTTCGACTGAGAATAATTTAACCTGCACTTCCGGTCAGTGTGCACATGTCAGCTAATGACAGCTCGCCGAATGTTCATGAATCATATAGGTTGTTTCATCCAAAGCCCGTTTGAGCTTGATCAACCAAACCCCTGCGTTCTCTGTAATCCTATCTAACATCATTTCACTTCGATTGCAGTTCGTTGAATCTAGGACCATTTGGCGAATTGATCCGAGTCTGTAGACCTCGAGAGGGTGTTTTTCGTATCCACTGTGTTGCCTTAGTTACACCATGACAACCGTGAATTTTTGGTTTATTGTAAACATTTTTGTATTGCACGTGAATATACAGATTTTTCAACCTGAACCCACCTTTCGTCTTTATTTTCTTGAAATTCATTGCGCAAAGATTTGTTCCTATTTTCTGAATCAATAATGTGATCGCTTCACATATTTGGTGTCCGATTTGGCAGTTCGATGTGAAATCTCAGCCTAACCAGTAATAATAATACTTGGAGGTGATCTATGTTTCTGCTCTGCGGATTCGGCTCGCAGTACAGATCTCTCAGTTTTCTTGATTCATCAATTCAGAGAGTGATTTAGAACCAGACAGAATGAATATCTGTTTTGAATGTCGTATTCTGACAGACAGATTTGCATTCACAGATGGGAGTGTACGGGGTGTGTATGAAGATCACTTTCTGCTCAATCCATCAGACTAAGTCTGTAGAGTACCACCCATCAGAGGAGAGGAATATGGAAGTGGAACGGACCTTACTAATTCACCCTCAGTCGGAATTGGGGTGCGCAGTGTGATAAAGTGGACTGAAGACCAGTGACTCTCTAGGATGAGAATTTCAACAATGTTACGATTGTGCTTTGGGGCCAAAGTGTCAATAACTCTGATGAATACCGCACACTTGTGTGACAAATCAAATCAAGGGGGTAATTATTCATTCGTCCATTGTCAACTCATTGCAGCACAAAATCGATCCGTTATTAATCAAGCGAATCAACCCTGTAGGCACAAATACTGATACCCTTCTGCAACTAGAATAGGAATTCAACTTGGAAATTGTTTTTTTTCTAAACTGAATTACCTTTTGATATATCTTCTTTTGTTTTTTTAAATTTTTAAAATAGTAGATGAAGATATGAAAGTGAATTAGCAGCCACTTCAGGATGAAGCCATTGTATCTGTCGATACGAAACAGATGTAAAGTGTATTTCATCTCCGATTCCCATATCTGGTCCACTGACAGATTTATAGGCCACGTTTTTGAAGTCCTTTCGGACTGCACTCAAAGATTGTGAGAACCCCAATTGTTCCAGTGTTCATGTCATGTTCTGGGAATGTGCAAACAATGCACACAGACAGGCTGCGTACAGCAAGCACGATTTCGACCAGGTCGTGGTTGTATCGGCCATATCTTCACCGTATCAATACCCCAAACTACGCCACACACATATGCTTGTCTTTTCCGTTGACCGAGAAGAAGCCTTAAAGTCGGTTGACCGCTAAGTCCTTAGGGATTCGTTTCTTCGCAAAGGATTGCCACCGAAGTGTGGAACACTACTGAGATCACTCTACTCACATACTAAAGGTCTATGCCGTGCTAAGTAAGCCGTTTGAAAGTAGCAGACCTATTGACAGACTAAGAAAGTTTGCTGCTCCGGGAAGAACGCTCTTTGCACAAAATATTACTACAAGGCCGGATATCGCCGTGAACCGTTCAGGAATAAGGCGGTCGTGATTTAGCTGAAATTGACTGCTTCTCGTTCTTGGGTAGGCATGAAACATTTTCAATAAAAATTACATTATGAGTTTATCTGCTGTTAACGAAGTTCATTTAAAAGGTTTCCGGTGCGCGACGATGATGATGTTGGTGATAATGACGATAATGAAGGTGGTCATGATAATGACTTGGATGATGATGGTGACTTTCCTTCCAGTATGGAGCTGAATTTTGTCCCAAAATGTGTTTTACCTGGCGAGAGCATGACCGATGTTCTAATTGAGATTATCATTCGACACATTCTGTGGTGGTTGTCCGAGCTGGAGTAAACTCAATCAACCTGACCGCGCTCCCATCTATATGTTTTGTCTACCAGTTAACAGTGAACAGCTGACCTGCGGCTTTAAAAGAAGTAAATCTTCGACTTTTCGAACGGTAAGATAAAACACTCGATCCTCAAATACGTCACCGTGTTCACTGGACCATCAAAGTGTTTAAAATTAAATCCAGGCTGCTATCTGTAGTCCATTTCGCTACCATTAAGGAGGAATAGATACCTGAAATTCTATCATTGATTCGTTCAAATGCAAATTCTCAAGTTTAATTCCAGTTCCGGAAATTACTCCTTCAAATGTCGATCAATAACCTTTACAGCTTCTGTCTTCAAATGTTAGCAGGAATCACGTAAAAGAAACGATTGGATTAACGTAATATACACAAAGTCAACCAACTATTTCATATTGCTTTCCCTGTCGTGCCCTTCGTACCGCAATCCTGTATTGTGAACCAATCATTTAGGAGAATATACAGATTTGTAAGTGACATGATGATTCCTTGATCATGATGATTCTTTCACTTTTCTATTCTTTTCATCCTCATCCTCCTTCTCCAATTGCTTCCACGAAGATTGCCCGAGGATTGTCATTGTTGGAACTAGCTAGATGTTCATTATACTAAAGCCACAAAACCAGATGTTTTTCCCACATTGCTATTATTCCACATCCAGTTATTTATCCATTTGGGCCCATATATGTTGATAAGTTACCCACCATCATCTTCAGCTTCTGTAGAGAAAGGCAGTGGAAACTCCTCTCGTGTAAGCCCTCTCTCTAGAGGATCTGGAAAATCTGCCGATCAGCTTGCCGCTTTTTAACACGAAGTCCTCTAGACGCTGCTTGGAGCCGTCGTCATTCACCTCTTTCATCACACGCGTCGGGGATGCATCCCAAGTGTTGTTTACTCGCATGCAGAGACAATACAAGTACCGCAGTCCGAATGATTCCTGTTTCCGGAACATAAAAACGGAACCATAGGTATTTGCATTTATTGTGCAGTCGAGATTTCTGTTGCAAAATATCCCTCAGGCCTCCCCGGATGATTTCCTGGTCAGCAGGATGTCACCACGAATTATTCTGTAGGTCTCCATATACGAATTGTTGGTGATGAGTTACTAGTCATATCTGCATGCACGTAGGACCGCAGCTAGATAGGTAGCCCCTCTCTGGACGCGCTTCAGTTTGGTCATCTCTCCAAAGGTCGTCGGAAACGCCGCCGCACCACCATGCTCCAGAAGAAGACGCATCGCCGTGGCATACAGAAGTATAAAAGCCTGTCTCTACAGCGGTCCAACTGAGTGACGAATGGCACCTGCGATGCTCCAAGTAGGCGAAGAGATCTTGTCAATGTGGTCTCTAGTCTAAAGCGATGAACAAATAATCACCACCCCCCCCTCCCCCAGACAAAACGAGTTTCGCCGTCCACGGTCTCAAGTTGCCTGCTCCAAAACCTCCNAACCCACGAACAGTCACCATTATACTCGCCGAAGGAAACTATCAACTATGAGCGTTCGATTGGCGGTGATTAGCGGTGATAGCAGGCCAAACAAGCTCCGACGGTCTCTAGAAAAGATAAGGTCGAGTGTGTATTAGGTCTCACAATGAAAACATGCCTTTTATGACCCATAAACACCAAACCGACCAACTTCACTACTATTTAAAATCACGTCCAGTCAAGGCTGCTCGAAATATCCATGAAGTAAATGGCCAATTAGTCCTCAGTCATTCGACATACACGATGCTGAAATACACGAAGGATAGTGTTCATGTTCAGGCCATTCAACGCAGGATAATCTCACATCAAAATCACTCACGTAGATGATGAACAGCAAGCGGACAAGATGGGAATAGAAATGACGGGTTACACGCAGCGTGATACGTGCATTCATAAACATGACCTGGAACGGATAATCGCCGGGTTCAAACTGTGTGGTTGGGAATGTGTGTGATACTTTCGTATCTTCCAGAATTTTGAAAATGTGTAGCTAAATAAATCCGGATGGGGCCCAGTGAAAAATGATTATTAACTGTAAGGGTTTCAGCCATCAGCTTGAATGTGATGGGAAGAAGCGAAACGTCTCGTTTCAAGCTACTTTGCGCACAGGGTGCTGAAAATAAAAATTGATGTTTTATGCACACGCCCTCCCTCCCCCGTCTCCTTCCCCGCAGACCGCCATGATCGTCACATTAATGTGTATCCACTAACCTTGCTACACACGTAACCTACTGATTCGAATTAAACTGGTCCGCGTTCGACACCGAATATGGTATACTCGTTAAATAATAATCACATAATCGACCAGGCCAGCATGGGGAAAAATGCCAATTTGCACAAATTCCAGTATCGTTTTTGGTTCTATTTTTGGCCTGGCAAATCAGGCACAATCCACCGCATGAAGCAGTTTGGTACTAGAGCGCGCGTGAGCGCGAGAGAGAGGTTGAGTGGACACCCCAACCACCACCACCGCCACAGATTCTAAGACATTCTCTGCACTTTGATGGCCATAAAATTACCGTCTGTGTGATGCAATCAATCAACTGGGGTTGGAATTGAGCTGCTGTGGATATCAAAGTCGAGATCAATGGCATTTGAAAAGTGCAACATAGACACACACCACCACCACCACCATCACCTTCACCGGTGAATTGTCGAAACACACATTGGATCACCGTTGGAATGGTCGTCTTTTACCACAAAGTATTGGAAATCAGGAAGATAGGATGTCTGTTTTTTTGCAACAAAAGAAGATATATTCACGTTCTGCGATTCTTCTTTCTCATCCCAGTTGCTCGGTTTGAAAGCGCACGGATGAAATCATAAAAGTTTAAAGTGTATTTCGTGTTTTGTGTTAGGATCAGTTAACTCATGAACGAAATAGCTAGGAAGAATCGGACATCTTTTTCGTTGTCAGCGTCTGCCAACAGTGAGATGCGATGATGCGCGCAATNTTGGGTTGAAAAAAGGTGTTGAGGTATATCGTGTGTCGGCAAAGTAAAGCACGGTATGGTCAAGTGGTGATTATGCTTCGGTTTTTACCGATTAGGTCCCGGATTTGATCCCCAGGTAGGTGGATGGATCGATTGAATGCAAAATCAGATCCAACAAGGTCGAAACAGTTGTTCGGTGGGTCAGACAGTTCAAACGTTAACAAACTTCTTTTAATACAATGAGTTTAATCGTGCGGCTTGGCTTTGTAATGGATTTTCCTGGAACTCCGACTGAAATCTCGATGAGGATGCATAAAAGAATACTACGCATTCCTGTTAAGTTCCAACACGGACAAAACAGTAAATCTTTATTGTCGGTCCATACTTCGTAATTGTTTGCATAGTGGAAGGCGGAAATCAGAAGTATTCCGAACTTCCCGAGGATTGAGTCACGCGGATTTGTTGTTTTCGTGGGAATCAGGGGAATTAAGATAGAACAACTTGGAGTAAACGAGTCAAACTGTGTCATCGAACGAGGAGGATGGACAATCGAGCTGGGACTCGGAAGTAAGAATAATGGGAATCCGAATAACATATACATAATACAAATAATATATATATATATACAGTGCGATTGCTCCATCGTTTACTATCGTCTTGTCCCTCTCACCTGTGACCTTCAACAAGTAAATTCCCTCTGACCCTTTCTGTGATCTGACTGAATCATATTCCGCGATGTGCGGCGCTTAAAATCTCTCACCCCAACACCAGACTGTCTGATTACCGGCGTGTAGGTTTTGTAATGCTGTTGTTGTTACGTCCTCGCTAACTACGTCAGAGATATAATTCCGACAGAAAGAAAGAACAAATATTACGTAAAAATTGTATTCATATTATGAAACTTGTTCCACATGTTTTCCATCCTGCTGCTGGCACAGAAAAATACGGCAAAGATAGTTTTCTTTCACCTTCAGAATGGTAGCAATTGGAATAGTTTTGATTTGCGCCACAACACTGTGTGTAAGCTCCTCAGGCATTCTCGGTTTTCGGGAATAAACTGTTCGCTTTAGACATCCCCACAGAAAGAAATTCAAGGGGGACACATTAGGTGATCTTGGAGGCCATTCCTTTGGTCCTCCTCGGCCAATTCATCTGCAGTTAAATTCCAAGTTGGGGAAACTTCTCACCACCAGAACATCGTGTGGCGGTGCACCGTCATGTTGAAAACAAACAAGCCTGTGTAAATGGTTAAATTCTAATCGCAACAGTACCTCTTAGAGCACTGACGAAATTAGACAGGTTGCTGACCAAAGGTAATCGTAACCGCGGTATAAAGCACCGGTTACTGTTTTTGAGTGAAGTACCTCTACTTGGGGATAACGGAAATTTATTGTGGTGTATATGAACAGGATCAAGAACAGATGGTCATTACACTAGTTTTTATCATGGCTTGCTCACGCACTCGTCGCCTGTTGGTCGACGATTTTTGGTGTTGATTGCGATGTACTACGGGAACAAGGAAAACGTTTCACTGACAGTGAAGGAATTCAATAATACTCGTGATTTTCATCACATTTGTTCCTCTCAAAGCTTCGTTTTTCCGGCCTCATTCACCAGATTGAATATGATATTGCCCCACATCAGGCGCAACATATCTGATATAATACTCACTTATGTCTTTGCTTCTATTGGCTGTATGCCATTAACATGTATGATTTTGCGATTTTGACGATGGTTGCTGACGCATTAGCTGTAAAATAAGAAATTCACAGTAGAAGACCTAATTGGGTTTTATTTAATGAAATGACTGATTGACTTTATACAGGTATTTTACTTTCACCTCTTCCATGTTCCATTTGCCTTTCTTCATTTTTGAGCACTTTAGGCAGTCGCTTTAGCATAGAGTCCATCAAGTTGACTGCCAAACAAAATTTGCCAGGTTTCTCTAAAGAGTCGCTTAGAAGGTCAGAGGAAATTTACTTGTTGAAGGTCACGAGTGAGAGGGACGAGACGATGGTAAACGATGGAGCAACCGCACTATATATATATATATATATATATATATATATATCCA
>UZAN01040806.1:0-11896 GCA_900618425.1 Echinostoma caproni | reverse complement strand
GTTTTATTGTAACCCCAAAAAAGCGGTTGGTGGGAGATGTTTCAGAAAAGATTATAAGAAAAGCAAGAAACCATCATTGTTCGAGATAAAACACAGTCAATCTGCGAAATGATCACTAAGCGGTGACATCATCAATAGCAAAATATCCTTCAGGCAGCTTCGGTATAATTTTGAGGACAGTTCGAAGCAGAATGTCGGGGACATGATGCCTATTATTCATGTCAATGACAGGGTGAATTCATTTGGAAACGTTTAGATAAGAATAATCACCTCGTTTCTGAAATAACCGAGACCCTGGGGATTATCGCGATCAACGATTAGAGATATTTAGTGATTTGAGCGAGTGCCAATAAAAGTGACACTCATACATCTCAACCTCTTTGTAATCTTTGTCAGTCTCAACTCCCTCTTTTCTCTTTTTGGTACTGCTGTCCATATTCAAACCGTCTCTCTACTCCTTCATCCCAATTGGTAGCTGAAGGACAATTATCAAAAGCTTCTCACAAAAAAGCATGTTTATTTATTGCACGGAAACTTCGATTCGAGGCAGCATAACAGAAAGTGGTCACTGTTTCATTGTTGTTGCATTAGTCTTTTCATTTTTAGCTCGTAAAACATTGAATCCCGTGTTTCTTCGTCTTTCCTGTGAAAATCACGTTAGTGACCCCATCAAATTCACGGTTATTCCGAATCTGTTACCCTAGCTCCGTTTACGACGAAGGTATTAGGTGGTTAGGAAGAGTATGCCTGGGTTTGGGTTTTAGCGGTAAGTGAAGTTCTCTGGCCATATTCCCAATCTTCGGTGCAGCCTTTAGAAGTCGAACTGGGTCGACATTCCAATCCAGGTAGGTTCGTTCTCACTCATGCCAAGTGGGGAGATATTTTTCTGTCCGGTAACCTACCCAATTTGGTCTTGTTCGTTGTATACGTAAACCAGATAGTTCATGCACAACGCTATGCACATTCGAGACGATGCCTAATAAGTGACATATTTCACTGTTCAGTTACTTTCGTAGTCTAATTATCTCTCAGTGTATAGTGGGCAAAATGCCTCTAATACTCACCTGATAAATGTACGGTGTGTTGTTCCTTTAAAGTCGAACCACTGATTGTCGACCTTATAAGGCTGAGTTCGACACATTGATGAGAAAATGAACGCAGCACTCTTATCGATCAGACTGAAAATAAAAGGATTTTCTGAAGAGTTAGGCAATTAATCATGCCCGCTTGTAGTGCCACTGACCACACTGTCACATTCGCAAAACCGTTATGCGGTGATCAACTGGGCACAGTGCGTTTAACCCAGTAATTAATTGTTCACATGTGTATACGCTATCGGAAGTTCTCGACAACTATTACAAGATGCAACGCCTAACTGAACAAGTCACACAGATAGTTGAAAAACGTGTATGATTGAGGTTTTTCATGTGCCATCGCTTATGATATCAAACTATCTAGTTATCCTCGGGGCGAGGAAGCAAGCTGGAATTCTCATTTAACAAGCTGGAATGGTTGTGCGAGCGACATAATTGGTCTATGATGTGTCCTCGAGGGCCTACTGTCTCCTTGACAACCTAATCTCTGATCAGGATCATATTTTGTCTTCTGATCGAACATTTCTCCTTGCTAATTGTTGCTTCTTAGTCTAAGAAAGCTTTTCGTTCAAATCAACTTCTACTCCACTCCTCTTAGCGAGCTTGTTGCGGGCCACAGTCGAATTCCCCTTTGAAATTGAATCGAATCCTCCATTACTCACATGAAATAAGTAGTCAGGTTTTGAATGTTCCCAACCGAGTCATAATCCTATGGCCCGCAACAAGCTCGCAAAGATCGGTTGTGCTATATGGTGTAAATGGAAAATGAAAAACGGTGGTTAGCATGCTTGCGTTCTGCCCATGAGGTCCTGAGTTCGATCCCCAGTCGGGTCGATGTATTCGCATTGCTGATGAGAACCAACCAGGTGGAAACAGCTGTCCAGTGGTACTTCCTAGGTTCTCAATTCACGCTTCATTTGCTATATGCACGACGAATTCCCATTTGATAATGAATCAAATCCTCCATGATATCACATTCAATCAGAAATCCCTCTCATCCACTATAGATCCGGTTCGATCGCAAAATGCGCACAAACACACCTGAGTGCAGTGGATGCTTTTGTACACGGTTTATGGCACCAAATTTCCAGTCATTTCTGTGAGATTATAAGCAGTGTAAAATCACGTTATGAATTTGATAGACATTGGTTTCGCTTATTATCATCGATCACCTGCTTACACTATCAAACCAAATTAATATGAATTGAGAAACCCAGTGACAATCTATGGTGCGTGAATCTGTGTGTGTTTGGACGCGAATGGTTGTAGCCCAATGAGCGCCGGGGTAGAGGTCTTACACCACTCGACACAGATGGTAGGGTACGTTGTGAACAACCGATTCGGGTCTTGGTGCTTGTCCCGGCGACACTAAGGACAGAGTGCAGTAACATTTTGGGATGCAGGTGTGTGACCTCGCTATCGCTGAGATCAAAGAAAGGGGTTAATCTTCGGGTCTGTGCTCGGAGTCTGTGACTTTAATGTTACATGTGCTAATCTAAGGAACGGAATTTGAACTATGCAGTCCACGGCGCTCATCTGGGCATTCCAACTGAATGCTCATTTAATAGAACAAATTTGATGCTGATCTGCCAATGAACCAATCTTCTGAGGTGAATAGTGTTTGTTCATCTTCTAAGGGATTGTTCATTCTACCCGTTGTTTCCTGTGCAGCTGCATGCGAATTTGGATCGGAAAGTCAACATGTTTGATTACAAAGATCTGTCAACACGATACACGGTCGAACGAAACGATTGATGCCTACAATGAAAAGCCCCATTCTAAGTGGTTGCATAGGGAGTTAACAAGAATCGGAACAAACGGTGTGTAGGTAATCAAAAAGGTTCAGTTCAGAATTGTATCCATGGTAGAGGCAATTGAAATTCGCTTCCGTGAGTTGATTTTGTGCTCCAAAATGTTTGTTAGAACAGTTTTAGCGATTTACGCACGCATGCGCGCTTCGTGCATACCAATTTTGTTTGCGCTGTATAATCACACACAAAGTTGGACCCCGAAATGGAACGTGTTTGTTGCCCTAGATGCACCAAGCAGTCATTTTGACCCACATGTGTATCGATTCATTACATTCCTCAACAATGACATTTCCGGTTGTGTGTGTGTGTGTTGTTCTCGATGAGCATCTCCAATTTGTCAGACACCGAACGAAGCCTGAACTCTGTGATCGATTGGTCATTTAGTTCGGAGTAGGACATCAAATAGGTGGATGGTAAAAACGAGGATATTTGACGGAACCGAAATGAATATTAAAAGTAAAAACAATCTTCCTATTCAAGCCAACTTGTGGTGGTTTGCAGGTGCTTGATATTATTTCTATACCGCTGCAGAGTCCATTCTGGGTTCCAAATGAGGAGCACGTATCGAGAGAGCTCAGAGCTCTGTTAGCGCTGATTACCGTTCTAGTTTTGACAACATTCAGAGCCAGTACACAAACTAGTCTGAAAAATATTAAATGGAGAAATGAGCCTTTATTCACCGTGTTTCATTGTGAAGGAAGTATTTGCATCGCCTAATGTGAATAAGAGAAAGTGCACACAATATTCCGCTGTTCCAATGGTGACTATCCAAGCATTAAAGGTTTTGCCGCAACAGGTTGCCCAACTATTTTTGTTCGTGAATTACCAGTTTGTGAAGCAATTGTACCAATACCAGAGAGGAGCGTAAAACTTTATGCGAATCTCGAAGCTCCCAATCAAACATCCAAATAAACTATATCCGTGTAATGTGTGTCCGCAATTCGTCTATTCTGTAACACGCCTGTGCACTCTGGGATGCGAAATGAATTACAAGGGGTTGAGAGTTTTCGGATGCACAATAATTGTATCGGTCACACAAAAAAGGTATTACATGTTCTTGAAATATTCTGCACCAATATTCATGAGCAGTTCCATGCGCTCAATCCATTTGATTAAACAACCCTGCCATGCCGATTGGGGTAACATTTCGACCAATTCTGTAAAAGTATCCATTGCAGATGTTGCTCAATTCATTCCATTCACAATGTTGTTTTGTCTGACAGGAATCTATACCGTCAATGCCCATGCACGATGTCGTGGATGTCATTATGCGCTTACTCTCTTGCTTGTGGACAGGCGGTGTTTGTCTTTCATTCGTTCAGACATAAAAGTTGGCCATCAAGGCAGAAGATCGGTCCCTCAACATCGTTGGTCCGATTTGATGGATAAAGATTATTTGCAAGACCATATAAGTTGTTTGATTTTAAGCAGGAGTACCACGTATCCAAAGTGTATTCTCACAAGCATTCGGGATTTAGAAAGACCAATTTTCAAAATGATAAAAGACTACATTTAAAGCATTTAAATACTGCACTTCAGAATGAACAACTCGTTTTTCTGTGGTTCTATCTTTTTCCTCCTCAGTCCTTAGTCAACTTATGTCAATGCTGAACTTTCCCGCTTTTCAATTTTGAATAACTTGCGATTTGATGAAATAAGCACAACAGATATTTCTTTCTTTCTTGTTGAGACTCGTCAATTGAGTTCTATTTTCTTATCCCTCTTCATGAATTTGGATCACATTTTTTTTCAAATCCATAATTCTTACCTTTGGAACTAGATAAGGATCAGGACCAAATGTTTTGAGTGCATGGTTTTTTCAATGGATTACGGACGATTCGACCATTCCTAGATATGGGAATTTGTGTTCACTGATCTCAACTATTCTCTATACATTTATATCTTCTTTTCTAGCATATACGCCATCTGGGTTTACTGTCCATGGTGGCACCCAGGTATTCCTTCTGAACATAAGGCTACAGTTAAAGATAGCAGAGTCCGTTGATGATAAGGGGCGGGAAAGATTGAAGGTACACTGTAGGTAGTTGAATGCGTTAAGACTGAGATCAGCTTGGTTGAAAAATTGCTGTATATGGGACATNATTTTCAGTGAAAGCATCAGATTTCGAAAGAGATGAAACTTCCGGACACAAAATAACGTCATCAGCATACTCTTGGATTTGCGCAGGGGTGAAATCGGAAGATCACTAATAAAAGTAGAAAAAAGATATCGAGATATAACATCAGCTTGAAGAACACCAGAATTATTAACAGGAGGCTTTTATGTCCTCCTTCCTAATTTAGTGCATTGAACACTCTTTGNCCATGAGAGCAGCAGTCTTGGAGTGGCAAAAGATTCAAGTTTGAAAAGACGGGATGATTGAGAAACAGAATCAAACGCGCAAGAATAGTCAAGAAAAAGAACACAACGGAGAGACCTGATCGAATCGTTCAATGATCTACTAATAAGATGGACTAGATTGGATGCGGCGTCCAGTGTAGATCTGTTGCTAACTGTAGGAGGTCGCACGGGGTTGTGATGACTGACTGCAACCGACTCAGAGTGGTCTTTTCAGTCAACCTTAGATCTGCAGAGGTCGACGCGATAAAACAAAGCCGTTTCGCAAGAACAGGTGAGGACGAGCATTTCGGGCTTGGAATAACGGTAAATTACCACAAAGAGTAAGGAATCGACCGGGATGTCATCAAATTGGCCAGAGAAGCTGCTCCAAATTTCAGAAGTAGCGGGGTCAGACCATCAGGGCCTGTAGTTGAGAAGCTCATTGGGAAAAGGCATCGAGCTGGATACATTGCATAGGAATGGGGAAATCTGGCTCTCGTTGGATGGGTGGATGAAAGCAGCCTTAAGGCTGCCGATGTCAATAGAGTATTTGAGTGTTTTTCTATTCTACCTACAGAGAACGAGAATACCTTGCCATAAAAGCCTGATGTTCTTTGTTCGCAGAATTTCGGAAGCGAAAATTACATTCAGATGCGTCATGGCAGACGTGATTCAATCAGAAAACTACGTTACAACTGATGCTTGGCGAGATTTGGAGACCCTTTCTTTGTGCTTACTCTCTGAGTTCAAAACGGTAAGGTTATTCTGTCGCTCTTTATGGGTCAACGCAGATTAAAGATGGGTTTATTTGTTTTTGGCAATGGACAAGTACCAAATCGTGAGTCACCGTTGGAAAACGGTTGAGAAGAGAGATGAAACTTTATCTGAGTAGAACGTATAAATACAGTGTCAGAGTATACTTTTGGTGTAAAAAGAAGAATACTATGCTCATTAAGTTTAGAGAGAATACGTTGGGATGGTTTGTAATCACTCTGTCTAGCACAGAATTACTCCTGTAAGAGAATGAAAGAGTTTAGAAAGATCAAACGAAAGCACGGGAGAAATGCTTGCATGATTGAAATCACCAACAAGTAAGTGAAGATTTTCATCCAATAATGAAACTAGAAATGGGATACGGAAATTAAAGAAAGCAGAAATTTCCGTCTGAGAATACAAAATAGTTATACTGGCGTTGATCAAACTCGTGCAGCCTTACTCTCACTTTTGAAGTATATTTCAGTTTCCAATATCATACTTAATGGCTATCGGTAGTGTAATTATTTCTGACTTTATCTCCCACTTCTATGTTTTTAGTTCTCTTCTGTCACCGTTTGAAATTTATACAAAGCATCATGAAAAATCATTTTTTTTCTAATGGATTTTTCCAGTTTTGTGAGACCGCCTTGTTTTGGGGCTCTTACTAACACCAATATGAATATCACAAAATTTCTTTCACTGATAATGCAGGTTTTTGATACTTTTCACTCTCAAAATACATTCACAGAATTCAAAATTTTTTTAGAGATGAAGGTTGGTATTATTTCTTGTTTGGAGTTAGCAGTACAACACTGTTAGACCTTATTACAAATTATTTTTCACATTTCTGCATTTTCTGGATGGATCTAGATAAATATTGAATTCATTCAATTAGCAGCGCCCATCAGTTGGAATTGGAATGTAATCAAAAACCTATCCCTGTGTTCCAAAAACACGGATAAATTAGCTGCCTCATCAGTAGACATCAGCGGTTAGGGTGTAGCATGTATTAGAGGAAACTGGATAATTCTGTTGGATATAGTCAATCTTGTGAACTCTGTGCAAAAGTGAATGTCTTCAGTGTTCACAATGAAGAAGGGCAAATTAAACATGGACCAGATGAAATGACAATACATGGTAGATGAATTATATTGGTGTTTTACTGCGGTTTTATTAGTCTACAACTAATGCACCAGCAACCGTCGTCAAAATTGAGAAATCGTGCAGTCGCACAGATGATTTTGACTAGGTTGGTTACAAAACGTTTGCGAACAACACTTTCAGCTGGGAGAATTCAGCAATACCAAACACAGTTGGAATTACAGAACAAACAAAACCGCTTCTACAATTCCTGGTGCTTGTCAGTCTATGTATAGAGCCATTCTCATTCCTGGTTGTTGTTTATTCGCGGTCAAGCGGGTGCTTCAAAACGCTGTCTACCGTTCCGATATCAATTTAATTTGGTTGTGTTCATATATGCAAGACCATTTTGAGTCCCGTATCCTAGAAGGCCGAGTTTGGTAGGTGTGCGCAACAAATAAATCTATCAAAATTCGATGGAAACGACCTAAGATGGACGCGAAATATAGCAGGTTCGGGGCCGGGGGAGTAAAAATGTGGCACTGACTAGTATTTCTTACCGCTAGCTAGTCTTGTCTTGTCTTCTCTGCTTGCTCGCTTCTATTCTCGCCGGTACCTGGGTTGTAATCGACTAACCAGATACTTTCTTACATACTCACCTGATACGATGTCTCGAACCAACAGTTGTTCGCGAAAACCTTTTCTGCATTATCAATTCATTTTTGGATTTTCAATGAACTTAACAAATTTTTCATCCAGCTGTTCGATTAAGCTATCAGCTGAAATAATGAACTCCAGTAAGAATCTAACTTGAAATAGTTTCTGCTCTTGATTTGCTACATTTTGGTCCCAAATGATGTTGTGAAACGAAACGAACTGGGTGCGAGAACTCACTGAAAAAGCATACACAAAGTTTTGGGCGACTGAAACCAATACATCTGTTGATGTTCATTCCAATGTAAGACTAGTCCAAAGATGAAATCAATGCAACTGTGTGACCGAAAGTCTGGCTTAACCATCGGACACCTTCAAAGTGAAAGCGGAACCTGAATAGGTGTAGCTTGATAGAAAACTGGAGCTTGTGCACAATATGTAAAGTGCCATTCATGTGCTGCTTAGAATATAGGAATCTAGTGTGCGTTTCCCGATTTTTCCGTATCGGGAAAAGAAACAACAGAGATTTAAACCCATTTCACTGAACTTTCATATCACAAACTATTGGAACCGGTTTTGTCGGGTTGTATTGATTGGGAAAATTGGACCACTAGATACAGACTGTTTGTTCATTGAAAACAGTCATTGAATCCTTCGGCTGACTTTCATCATTGAGATACTGTTCAGTCTTCTTCCAATCGATAACATTCATCGGAGACTGCGAAAATTGTGAAATGCATATGAGCCGAATGACATCTCACTTGTATGATTTGCTTGGTTGAGGCACACCTGAAAGCCAGACTTGACTGCGCAATAGGACTCTTCGTATGATTCAGTTGCAGAAACCGATTGATGCCGTTTCATCCTAGGAACCACGACTTATACTCAAACAATAATAACAAATGACAAATTTTCGATTAGAAGAGAAAAATCAAAATCCAAAGCGTGAGAAGTTCCCTCTATTGTCTCGAATTCCAGGATAAATTGTGTGAGAGTGCCAATTGCCAATCTTTCAACGGTCGATGCAGATTAACTACAGTTGAGAACTACGGGTCGGCATTGATAAATACGTGTTCACCAGGCCGGAAAAGACCATAATCTGCAAAGTTTTGTTTAGTTTAAAAACTTTTATGATCACTTGAAAGAAGTTTCACCCAGATCCGCCGAAAATTCCGGTCGAATCCAAGAGAACCTGGCTGATGTTTGTCATCCCTACCTTACGGTACCGATCAAACAAACCAGCTACCTCACTCCAAAACTATACAAGGCAATGAAAGGACTGGAAAGCGTGATAAACCTCAAATTTCTGAAACCAGATAAAAATACGGAACAGTTATTCTGATGGAGGACAATCACATCACCAAAACGAACGAAATAATTTTGGATCGTAGGATATTCCAAATCGACAATACACTAGAGAACAACCATCCCACCAAAAGTCTTATGGTAATAAAGCTATAGTTTTCTTTCTTCATGGTTGCATTTCAGAAACTCAATGCAAACAATCGAAGCCAGTAGGAATGGAAACAACACAAACGATCGGTTTGGCAAAACGTTCACAAACTGGGGGCACTCATAACAATTTTGTGCAAGAGTCNAGCTCCCTCGATGGCTGATAGACATTCTTGATCCAATTGGGAAGTTTCATCATGGTGAGGAAAAACCACATTTCAGCAACTCATATATGGTTCTTTCTTGGCGTGACGAAATTTGTAAACGGAACTGGGTATATGAAATTTCTAAAACCATTCGCAATCCCCTGTGGTTCACTGTATCAAGGATTCTTTCGAATTCTCTAGTATTTTGGAAAAAAATGACAGTATCCCCAAACAGAATGTACACGACAGAAGTGGATTCACTTTCACGAATATACTACTGTATGAAATAATGGATTTGTTGTATGACCTCATTGCTTCAGAACATTTTACCCCTAATATTTCTCTTAGATACCTAAGTGAAATTATTCTTGTAAGCACATAAAACGACAGTTTCAGCTTTCACTGCACACTATATTGGGTTCTCATGTGACCAATTTGTTTCTAGGACTAATTGAGAAAGAACCAGGTGATAATATTAATAAGTCCACACTGTGTAAACTGCCTGTGGACGACAGGTTTATTCATGGGCATGATGAATATTTTAAAATAATTTGAAAATCATTTCTCAAGTATTGCACACATTTATGTATCTACCAACCACAGATCATCAAAAATTTACAGTAGCAGAGGTGAAGCCTGCCAGGCGAATAAATCGGACATACGAAAAGTAAGTTCAAAGAAAAGCGACCTGAAATCGTAACTACCCATAACCTTCCCCAGTTTGCCCCATTAACTAAAAACGTGCATTTCCGAGAACACAGTTTCATCCACCGAGAAACCTTTGGTCTTCAAATACACTCCGGTGGTTACAGTGATTACATCCAATATGCTTTAACCAGCACATCTATCACAGCCTTCATCCAATCTCGGTTACCTGCTACCACACAGCAGACAAAATTCAAGAAGCAGTTGGAACAGAGTTCGAAAAGTATACAGCGCACCGTGTGATGTACCCAAATTTTTCCACTTTGGCATGGCATTTTGCTATTATCCGTGATGCTTACACTACTTATCTCTTGAGGGAGAACAGGTGATGGATTTTTAGGTGGACCTCAAGTTAATATGATCTGGGAACGAGTGGTCACCCAATCATCACAATACTTTTTCTTGTTGTCAATTGGATTTCTCAACCAGAAAACATGAAAAATTCAACACAACGAGAATTGAGAGTAAAATGAGGTAAATACAGCTAGCAGACTCATATCACAATAAGTAGTCTCTGAACGGACGAATTACACACATTTCACAATAAAATTAGAGGCATAAAACATTAGCATAAAAGTTGCATGCACTTGGAAGCTGTATGCGTTATCTTGTCTCTCAACTACCTGTTAGGAAATCTTTCCAAACAACGCGGTTAATGGTGACATCAACATTGATATTACCACAAATTGCACGATAATCATTTTCGGTACGTCGCACATGGACACCAAAATAACTAACTAATCCGTTGCTTGATAGTCAACAAATGTGTTACGATGTCCGTGCAGTCCTCGGCTCGATTCCCAACGAGCGATCCTGAGGTTGAGAGTAAAAACCACTCACCGTAGACTCAGATGAACGTTTCAACGTTTCAACGTTTCCGTAGTCTGCTCAAGACAACCGAGGTGATTTCAATTATTCGATAGAAAACAATCAGGTATTAGCAGAAGGAATTGGCCATCACCCTGGCTTTGCTCCGATGATCCTTCTCCTATTCACGTTTTTCATTGTGTAATCCATTCTCAAACCGTATAAAATAATATATTTTTCCGCAGTTACTCCCAGTTTAGATTCAGCGAAGTCATCCAGGACCTTAATCGTGCAATGCTTGTTTACTGGCCTCTTCTCACGGACGAAGTTATTGAGATTTCACAAATTATACGATCCATCAGAATGAACACTTTTATTTACCTACCTTGTGAGTTGGTTTTTGTCTTGTTTCGATTTCCCCGTCCGATATTTATTCTTCACTACTCTCTGTGTGCGCAGACATTGCCTGAGGACACTGTTTATTTGAGTTCTGTCCATTTGAATTCTGGACAATTTACCATTCATTTCGGTGTCAGAATTTCATTCCCAGAGTATGCATACCTTTGATTTCCCAAACGCAAGATATATATATATATATATATATATATCTTCACACCCATGCATGTGTATACATTCGTCACAATAACCTCATTTGTAAACACTGGGTTAATTTATTTGGACAGCTCTATCCGAACCAGTGCATTGATGAATCAGTACTATGATTCGATGAGTTGTGAGTTAGATACTATTGACCGCAACAAACGCGACTTAAGCGTCTTTATTGAATATTTTACAATAAGTATTATATGAATGACTGGATGAAATCGCCCTGGAAGCACACGACCAATTTCGCACTTCTTGCCGCTCGTCATGTGTGCGTATTCGGCAGTCTTTAGTCTTTTTGTTCATACTCTTGTACCCAGAAAATGTATTTTCGTCCCAATACTCTCATTTTCAACACTGGGGTATACTGTTGTTGCTCGAGATTTTCTAATCGACACAGTTCTCATATCATGAATACCAATCTGATGCATGGTTGGTCTGTCGGAA